>CAUYQG010244697.1:0-33643 GCA_963574415.1 Tarsius wallacei
AGTTCCTCGGGTGACCTTCATGATGGTTCAGAGGTAACTGTTTCTTGCTGAGATGAGCAATGGCCTGGCCACGCACAGGGGACGGCAGTGCGGAGATGCCTCAGGTGTGGACACACACGTGGTTCCAGGCCTAGCTGCAGAGGGAGGCACTCCTCCAGACTGAAACAGAGCAGGGGTTGTCAGTCCACGGTGGTATTGGCTTTCTGGGACATTTGGTGACATCTGGGGATTGTCAAAAATTGGGGGTGGGTCATCCACGGACATCTAGTAGGCACAGACAGGGATGCTGGTAAAAATCCTGACATGCAAAAGAGAGCCCTGGTCTCCCTCCACAGAGAGGACTGTCAGCCCAACACGTCAATTATGCTAAGATGGAGACACCGCGAAATAAAGAGGAGTAAGAGTTAGATGCAGTGGCTTTCAAGCTGACTGTCCCGTCGGACACACAGAACAGGACAAGAGACAGAGAAGCATGGCACTGAGTGTTCACGGGATGGCTACCCGCCACAGCCCCTCCGGTCACAGCAGCCAGCCGGAGTGACGGAAGTCCTGCGGTGGTGGACCTGTCCCTTCTGGCCTGCTCCCCACCCTGCCACATGCCCCAGGGTCGTGGGCAATGTCGCCAAAGTCACCCTTCAGCTCAGGACACTTTGTAAGCTGGTGCCACTTTTTATTAAAAACACTGCTGTTTTTTCTCACTTGCGAAACATTAGGACATATTTTCTCAGGCTTCATAGTGCCTTGCGTGCTAGACTGTTTTGTAGATACTTGAATTAATAGATTTAAACGACGACTGGTCGACATAGTCAAGTATCCCTGAGAGGTTAATATGGGGGATTCATAGGTCAAGAGCTATATCTGAGAAGAGTCCGGTTAAAGCCAGTTTCATGCACCAACCACAGGTGACCAGATGCAGGGATACACATTCATCGAACTTGCTACCTTGACTTTGATTCGACGGCAATTTATTGGTTATGGCTTATCTTCATAGAGAGATAGTATCATCTGATTTGAATTAAATCTAAAATAAAAAGCGTTTCTACAGAATAGAGCTGGTGGAGGCTTCACAAGAATGTTTCTGATGATAAGGAAATTATGACTACGCTAGTTTTTCTGACCAGAACTAAGGGGCTTTCTAAATGCTGTTTTCTCATACTTTTTAGAAGTCTGAAATCCAGTCAGGATGACTGGAAGTATGTTGGGATTGATCTTTAATTCTGCAGTTATATTGATGTACACAGGTGTCTGTCTTGAACACCTAGGCTGGCTCTTGGCTTCCTTTCGTGTGAGCTCTATCTGATCCTGAAGCCTTAATTATCTCTTTGAAAAAAACCATGATCTCTTTCTTCTGTCTGTATACATATACTTCTAGCACAGTCATCTAAGTGAATACTTCGTATGTCAGTGAAAATTTCCAGGATGTAAGATTTTTCTGTGCAGAGATCAAACTACTTCTCAGAATTTTACAGTAATGTGTTTGCATCAACTTTTCAACTGAAGCTTAACTCTTCCAATAAAATCCCCTAAATTAAAGCAGTTTCGATATGAAGGCATATCTCCTTAGGAGAGTTTCACAAGTTTCTTCACCATCTCAGATCATTAAGGCACATCATTTTGAAACTGATCATTTTGCAAATGGTCTGTGTTCTAGAAAAATATGCATATAGATTACATTATAATTATTTTTTTAAAAGCTGGGCTGTACTTGGCATTTAGAATTGGAATCGTTTTCTTATTAATACTTAATATTATACTATAATATTTACAAAAATGTTAATTGTACACAGTCAAAATATTCAACTTAATGATAATCCTTTGGCGTTAATAACATGGTGAAAGTAAAAAAAAAAAAGGTTTTCACAAAGTAGTGTGTAGCTTTGAATCACAGAAAATGTTTTTGTTTCTGTAGCTTTATAGAAAGGTAACTAGATACGCAGATGTGAGATAGACAGATAGATGCCTGGAAAGAATTACACCTACAATTTTAACAGTATTTACATCTGAGGACTGATAGCACAGAGGTGATGTAGGGAAGAGGAACTGTAATTTTTTTCTTGTGTTTACATTAAATAGTAGGAAAACACCACACTGTTTTTTTCTCTTTAATAAGTGTATGTGTGCCTTTAAAACCCAGGAACACTCGATTTGCTTGATATTAGGATTCTATAGAGAAGCTAAACTTCTGCAAAATGTCAGTCTATTTGTTGGACTGAACGCATTCCTGGTGACAGTCAAGGTCATGTATTAGCCTGCACACGGCACAGTCTTAATTATCCTCTCAAGGCACTGCACCAAATCATGATGACATGATAAGCAAATAAATGCCTATGTGTCACTAAATTAATTAAGGGATTTAGCTTGCAACCTCACTGTGGGCCTCAGGATTGCGACAAAGTGTCACATCTGATATGGGAAGGAATCTCAGCATTTTCAACTCGAACAGTCAATGGCAACACAGTGGTTGCTGGCAGTAACATCTTGGGACCCTGTGGAGGGGGCGGGGTCCCTGTGGAGGGCGCAGGGTCAGAGGGTCCTGGGCCGGCATGTGCGGAGACTGTGAACTACCCTTGCAAGAGCGGAACGATGACTTTTAGGACTCACTAAGGGGCCTCAACAAACGTAACATGTGTGTTCAAACGCCAAGGAGGGAAAGCAGCCCACCCACACACGTGAGGCACGCCCATCTACAATAATAGGGTTCATATTGGACAAAGGCACGGATCGCACCACGAGCCTTCGACCCAGTGTAGCCTGTACTGCGCAAAGCCGCTAAGACGCCCCATGTGGGAGGCAGCACACAGGTGCTCAGGTGGCAGGGAGCCTGGCTCAGTTATTTTTGTTACACGGAGACGCACACAGATAACACAAATGCCAGAAGCATCTCTGCTCGAGGCCACAGTGACAATGAACCGTATTAATATTAAAATGTAGCACCTTTTACATATGGAGTTTTATCTTCTGGCCACCTGCAGAGGTAAGGCAAAGTTCTCCTTCCAAATGTCCACAGGACTTTTTGGAGGGGACAGACAAGGAGACACAGTAGTGGAAAAGAGGGGGGACGTAACAACATAAAGGATACCTGATCCCAGACCAGAGGAATTGAGGACCAGTGGGAGGCCCAAACTTCACCTGTGCTTGCATTACTCACCTACCTGATCCTGACTTGTACCCCACATCTTTATAATAAAATAAACAACAACAACAAATTTCATTTCTCTGAAAAAAAAGTGTCATAATAAAAATGTGTTGGAGGCTGGGGACTAAGAAACAAATTCTAATTGAAATACGGAGACGGCATCCTATTGGAATGCAGTGGCACGATCACGGCTTACTGCAGTCTTGAACTTCTGGGCTCTGGCTATCCTTCTGCCTCCGCCTCCTGAGTCGCTGAGACCACAGGCCCACACCACCACATCTGACCAATTTTTGTGCTTTTTGCTGAGACGAGGTTTCAAGATGTTCCCCAGGCTGGTCTCGAACTCCTAAGCTCAAGCAATCCTGCTGCCTCAGCCTCCCAAAGTGCTGGGATTATAAGCCTGATCCACCGTGCCCAGGGTGTAGTGGACTTTGAATTATAAACAATTTCTCTTTCCAATGACAACTATATCAGGAAGTCACTTGGCCGATGCTGCCTGGTACAATTCTCAGCAACCGTTACCAGTGAGGTACGTATTTTCCATATTTCAGTGAAAAAGGCACAGCTACTTTAGACATTTGCATGCATATGGTACAGCTCTTGGTCGTATGCTTCTTCTCCTGTTAAAAGGGACAGAACACAGGAAGCTGAGAAGCAGGATTCCAAGTTTTCACTCCAAATAGGCCTGCTTATGACTAAATAACAGTGCAATGAAAACCCAAAAGTTCAACTGAAAAAAATGTTATCAGTTGTGTCTAAATATTAGCAACCCACTGCTCATAACATACTGTAGTACAGTATTTGGCCAGTGATCTAGTCAAATCTCTGTTTCTGTCTTGTTCCAGGGTTTGTATCCTGAGGATACAGGAGAAGGTGGCCCTGAAAGTCTCTGCAAAGGAAAGTAAAATGCCTGTGATATTTTAGGATGAGCACTTGTGAATGATGGATTTCGTTCATTATGATCTACATCTCGTGAAGCTAACAGAATCACAGAGTCGGAAGAAACCTGTGAGGATCACCTGGAAGTAAAGTCTTGCCTAGCCTCCTAAGGACGTTAAGGCCCAGAGAGAACTCCCATAACTAGTCCACCAGACACAGCATGAGAGGAATATTCACTGGGGTTCAGCACTGGAATCACTGCTGCAAACTTTAATAGCCACTTTCAATAACAGATAGAACATCTAGTCAGCAAATCAGCAAGGAACGGAAGACACATACATCACTTTACATCAAGTAGGCCTAACAGACGTCTACAGAATACTCCACTCAACAATGGCAGATTATATATTCTTCTCAGGTGCATGTAGAACATTCTTCAGTAAGACCATATGCTATGGGTTGTGAGCTTGGCATACGTATCCATGGGCAAGGTCTTAAAAAAAAAAGATCATATGCTAGGCCATAAACAATCTGAAAATAATAGAAATAATATAAGGTTGTTTTTTAACTATAATGGAATGACATTAAAAACAATAACCAAAAAGAATGTGAAAACTCACAAATAAGTGGAAATTATACAACATACCCCTAAATGGCCATTGGATCAAAGAAGAAATCACAAGGAAAATTAGAAAATACTTTGAGGAAAATAAAAATGAATAAAAACCGACATAATGAAATTTTGAGGTTGCCGCTAAAGCAATGCTCAGAGGAAAATTTTTAGCAATAAATGCTTACAATGAAAAGGGGGAAAGATCTCAAATTAATGACTTAAACTTCTACCTAAGACACTGGAAAAAGAAAAGCAAAGTAAAGCTAAAGTGAGAAAATGAAGTAATAAAGATTAAAGTGGGAAGTACTGGATACAGAAGAGAAAGCCAATAGAGAAACTCAATAAAACCAAAAGCTGATTATTTGAAAAGATTAACAAACCAACATTTGTCCAACATTTAGCTAGATTGAGGAAAGACAGAGAAAAGAGCGTGTGTGAGAATTCTAATTAATATCAGAATAAAAAAATCTATGAGGGTGTGTTAACATTACTGAAATAAAAAGCATTATAAAAATACTCTGAACGATTGCATGCTATATTAAATAACTTAGATGAAATGGACAAATTTCTTTTAAAAAACCTCTACTAAAACTGACTAAATAAAAAATAGACAGTGGAACAGATCTATACAAAGTAGACATTGAAACAATTATTCGAAAAGAAGCTCAATTCAAGATGACTTTATTGGAGAATTCTCCCACATATTTAAAGAAAAATCAATGCATTCCTTTCAAATCCTTGTAAAAAAACAAGAGAAGGAGAACACTTTGTAGCTCATCCTATAAGGTAAGTATAACACTGATATCATAAAACCAGACAAAGACATGACAAGAAAAGAGAATCACGGAGAAATATCTTTTATGAAAGTAGATGCAAAAATCTTCAACAGAATACTGTACTAGCAATCTGAATCCAGAAATATATAAAACATAATTATGCACTATGATCAAGTGGGATTTACTTCAGGAATGCAAGGTTGGTTTAGTAATTTAAAACAATTAATGTAATACACTATATGACTAGAATAAAAAGGGAACAAATTCACCTTTATAAATGTAGGAATGAAATTGGAAAAAAATCATCACTGTTTCATGATTGAGAGAAACTAAAAAAAATAATAATAATAAGCCGGGTGCAGTGCTCATGCTGAAGCCAGTAGCCCAAGCACTTTGGGGGGCTTAGGTGGGAGGACTGCTTCAGCCTAGGAGTTCAAGACCAGCCTGGGCAACAAAGCGAGACCTTGTCTCTATAAGAAATAAAAAAATTAGCAGGATGTGGTGGTGTGTACCTGCAGTTCCAGCTACTCAGAAGGCTGAGGTGGGAGAATTGCCTGAGTGTGGGAGGTCAAGGCAGCAGTGAGCTGTGATTGTTTCACTGCATTCCTGCCTGGGCAACAGAGTGAGACTCTGACAAAAAAATAAAAATAATTCAATCTAATAAAAAAGAGCTTCCTAAACTGATGAAGGACATTTACAAAAACCTAGAGCTAGCTCCATGATTAATGGTGAAAGACTAGATGCATTCCTTCTAAGATCAGAAACAATAATAGAATATCTGCTCTTATCACTTCTATTCAACGTTGCACTGGGGATTCTAGCTAGTACATTTAGACAAGTAAAAAATGTCTATCCATACTGAAAAGTAAAAATTAAACAATTCTGTTCACAAATGGTATGCTATTGGATGTAGAAATCCTAAGAGGTCCACTAAAAATATATAAGCGAGACCTAATAATGTATGCATGTGAACTGATGGGCAGTGGAGATGTGGATAGGTAAGGAGGCTAGAAGGGTGGACAGGGAGAATTACTATACAGGAGCAATCTGTGTTGTTTGGTGATGGTACCCCGGAGGCCTTGGCTTCACCACTGCACAGCCTGTGCATGTAACAAAATTGCATTTGTGTCCCATAAATGTCTATGAATAAAAAAATGATTAGGAGTGAATAAGTTGAGCAAGATTGCAAAGTAGAATCTCAATATAAAAAATAAAGAGAATTTCTACACACTTTTAATCAACAATCTAAAAATAAAATTTAAAATATAATTTCACTAACAATAGTATTAAAAAGAATACCTTATTCAGGAATACATTTAACAAAAAGGAGTTGTAAAACTTATGCTCTGAATTTTAGAAAACATTGTTAAAAGACATTAAAGAGGCTTTAATTAGTGGAACGTATTTCATATTCATATTGATCTGAAGACCTAATTTGGTTAAGCGGGCAATACTCCTCTACGAACGTAATCTACAGATCCAACCCAAACCCTATCAGAATACCAGCTGGCTTCTTTTAAGAAAATGAGCTAATTTTAAACATATATATAAATCACAAGGGACTTAGAATAGTTAAAACATTATTGCAAAAGAACAAAGTTGGAAAACTCACATTTTTCAATTTCAAACCTCACTTCAAACAACAGTGATCAAGAAAGTGTGGTTTGGGCATAAAACAGATCAATTAAGGAATAAAATAGAGAGCCCAGAAATAAACCTGTGTGTTTACGGTCAACTGACTTTCCACAAGGGTTCTAGATCTTTAATGGGGGAAAGAGTAGTCTTATCAGCAAATGGTTCAGAAACAACGGTGTATCCACATGCAAAACTTGGGACCTTATCTTGCACCATGTACAAAAATTAACCCCAAATAAATCCAATATAAGAATTGAAGCTATAAAACTCTCAAAAGAAAACATACAGGGGAATCAATGTGACCTTGGCTTTCACCAGGGATTATTAGATATGACACCACCTTCACGAGCAACAATAGAAAAAAAAAAAAAAGCAGGACTTCCTCAAAAAGAATACTCGAGAGGACACTGTTAAGAAAGCAGAAAGGACAGCCCACAGCTTGACAGCAAACATTTGTAAGTTATTTATCTGAAAAGGGACCTGTGCCGAGAATATAAAAACAACCCAACTCGATCATCAAGAGATAAATCGGCCAACTAAGAAATGGACAAAGAATCTAAATAGATATTTCTCCAAAGAGGACGCATACAGATGGCCAATAAGTGTATAAAATGCCTGGCATCATGAGTCATCAGGGAGGTGCAAATGGGAGCCACGATAAGATAGCCGCGTGCACCCACTAGCAGGGCAGCAATAAACAGCACAGACAACACAGGTGTTGGTGAGGATGTGGAGACACTGGATCCCCACGGGGAATGTACAATGGTGCAGTCGCTTTGGAAAACACTCTGGTGGTCCCTCAAAATTAAGACACAGAGTTATCATTTGAGGCAGCAGATCCCTCCCCAAGAGAAATGAGAGCATGTCCACATAAGAGCCTGTACGCAGCCGGGCTCGGTGGCTCAGCCTGTCATCCCGAGCCTTGGGAGGCTGAGGTGAGTGGATTGCCTGAGCCCGCAAGTTCGAGACCTGCCTGGGCAACTTGGCGAGACCTCATCTCTACAATAAATAAAAAAAATCAGCCGAGCATGGTAGCACGTGCCTGTAGTTCCAGCTCCTTGGAAGGCTGAGGCGGAAGGATCGCCGGAGCCCAGCAGGTCGAGGCTGCGGTGGCCGGGAGCGGCCGCTGCACTCCAGTCGGGGCGACAGAGTGAGACTCCAACTCAAAAAAAAAAAAAAGAGCCTGTATGCACATGTTCATGGCTGCGTTCATAGTAGGCAAAGGGTAAGAACCATCAGTTGACGAGTACACAAAGTGTGGTCTATCCATATAGAGGAATGCTATTCAGTCATGAAAAGGAACAAAGTACGGGTACAAGCAACCACATGGCTGAGTCTTGAAAACATCATGCTAAGTTAAAGGGCGACACACGCAAGACCCACACATCTAATGACATCTCTATGAAGTGTTCGAAATAAGCAAATCTACAGAGACAGAAAGCAGATGAATGTTGGTTTACGGCTGGGGGGTTGCAGGATGGGAAGCGGTAGCTAAAAGGGGATTATTTTTTCTTGTCTTTTTTTTTTTTAAAGAGATGGGTCTCACTCTATTGCACAGGCTGGTTGCATCCTAGCCTCTAACTCCTGGCTTCGAGTGATCCTCCTGTCTCAGCTTCCTGAGTAGGTGGGACTACAGGTGTGTGACATTCTGCCAAGGACGATTTCATTCTGAAGTGGTGAACATGTTCTAGAATTGACTGGGGTGGAAGTTGCATGTAACTGTGAGTATATTAAAGCCACTGAACCTGACACTGCTAGCAGGTAAGCTGCAAGGTGTGCGAAGTAGGAATCAAAAAAGCGAATGCAGACGAGATTTGAAGCCCCCAGCCAAACATATGGAAATTATGATTAAATAAAATAATCTCACTTTACAGTTTTACATTGCTTCACGCATGTCAAATATATTATCCAACTTGATCTCAGAGACAACCGCGAGGAAAAACAAAACAGGATGGAAACGTCATAAAGCAGTTGAAACAGCCGCCAGTGATAGCTCAGCTTTGTGCCAAGGTTTGCTTAAAAGATCCATGAGATGAATGAATATATTGGCATCCTTTTGAATGTCAAATGTGCATTCAGATTCAACTAGCCCATGCAGGTGACAGCGATTCTGCAGCCCACAGGGTTCTGGCTATGTTCCTCAGGCTAGCAAAGTCTTTTTTGTTTGTTTTAAATAACGGTGAGGGGAAGACCAAAAAGAGATCTTACTTCTATAAAACCAATTTTTTGGTTTCTTTACGTTTCTAATCATTTTTGTTATAAGACTTCTCACAGTTCTTTGTCTATAAGAGTTTTAGTGACTATTATTCATTTCATTCTTGTTCAGCTCAACTGATTGAATACAATGCCTATTTTTGTTGCAAGTCTTGCCTTTTTTATTTTAGTGAAAGACAAAGAAACATAAAAGCTAACTATCCAGTGATTATAGCTAATGAAAAAGAGTTGATTAAGGAAAAAAAACAACTTCTGGAACATCAGTGTGTCCTCTGTGCACATGCCAGTACTGGTCCTCGTGGCTGGGAAGATGATTAAAGTGTAGTATATGCAACCTGTTTTTCCAGTAATTACAACCCAAGCCATATGTCTCTGTAATAGCAAGAAGCTAACTGCCATTTCAGGCATTCCTTTGGCCTTGCCAAGTTAATTCGATTACACAAGAATCTCAACAAAGGTAATTCTGAACAGAACATCCTGCTGCTACAATCCTCCCTTTGCTGAGTGTCTTTCTTTTGTGGGGGAGGACGGCTAACTGGTAACTGAAGGGTCCCAGCAGGCTTCAGTCCCTGGTTCTAGTCCTCCGTAATACTCTAGTCTTGCCAGAAAGTCATGGAGAAAAGAAGAAACACGTTTCTGCACATTGTCTAGGCAAATTTATTTTGCTTTTCTGGTCTCTCACCTTTCTTTACTATTTAATCCATGAACTGGAATGATTTATAGATGATTATTGCTCATAAATAGGACAGATTTATTTCATATATTTATTTCATATATATGCATGTTTACAATTCTCATACACAGAATATAACTGTTATACATATTAAAGGGCATAGAAGCTACTTTTAAACTTGTGACTCTACTGATAGTATTCTGTCTACAAAGAGTTAAAGTTCAGTATTATCTATTAAAAATTATGCAGCTGTATAACACTACATCTTTAGTGATTAATAGGTAGCTTTTACTGACAAACTATTTTCCTGAAAGTGTCTGTCGTAATCTAAAAGTGCACTGAGATAAGTTTTAATGTTCAGACTGCAGCATTAATTCATTCATTTATTCTCCAAATGTTTAGTTAGTGAATATTAGACATGATGTGTTTGTTGTTCTGAGTCCTTGAGACAGATTGCTAGGGTTTTACTGTGAGAGAAACAAATTGTTGTTATGTGGAAAAAGCTGTCCAAGTATATGATTAAAGTAGAAATAAAGAGGAGGAACAATTAATTCTGACTAGTTGAATCAAAAAGGATTAATTTCAGAGAACACACACACACTCAGTCGCACATACACGTAAACAAGCACACATGTACACATGCACACAAAAATAATCTCCAAATGTGGAAAACCAAACTTGAAATAGTCATGAGAGTGTGTGCTATATTGTGAGATAATGAGACCTTCCGTGTGGTTGTATCCTATAGTGTTTTATCTATTCAACCTCTCAGTCCAAGCATGTGGACATGAGGTGCTGGGGCTAAACTCAGAGGGCCCTTTTATACCCAGCTAAATGATTCTGATGATTTCTGTAGTCAACATGAAGTCAACAGAAGCGTTCATCACAGGGCTTGGCGGCAATGTGGAGAATGTACCAGAAGCTGGTTCCTGAAGGGAAGGACAAGACAGTGCAATAGGCTAGGAAAGGCAAGCAACTACTACTGTTGATGTGGGCACTTCTAGGGCTATTCCTGCTACAAATGTTACTACTACTACTTCACCCAACTGGCATGCACTGAGTTCTTACCATGCACCAGGAGCTCTTCTAAACTTTTAGAATGTACAGTCAGACCTAATCCTCACCACAACCCTGCGTGGCAAGGTGAATGATGAGAAACAGTCAGAACTTCCCATTTTCTTCACTGTTTCTAGCTCCTGCACCTGCCACTGGTAGAGGAAGGTAACCAGGTCCTTTCTTCCTCCATCTTGCCTCAGCTGACTTCCTCCTGATCTGTTCTGCCTCTGTGCCTCCTAAAGGCCTGGTTGATAATGCCAACTGCTCTCACCCCTTGGCCACTCTCCATCTCTATCATCCCATTGGAACTTCCCAGCAAAGTTCCAGCTCCATATCAGGGCTCTGGCCTATATTCTCACTCTGCAGTTACACAGTTGAGTCGTCTGGACTCTATCACTTGAAGATGTCGAGTGGCACGATGGCAATTCAAGCGTAGCATGGCTCCCAGCAGCAGCCACCAGCCTTGCATGGGTCTGTCATCAGCTCTGTGATCACCTCCTTGTGTGTCTCTCTTGACACATCTACTACAATCCATAAGTCATCTACTCTAAGTGGTGGACACCCCTGTAATGGAGTGGAATTACTACGCCTAATCATGTTCCTCCTCTGCTTAAAGCTTTTAGATGTAATAATAATAATAATTATACACCAAGTCTAGAGATGTGGATTTGGCGGTCATTTGTGAATAGATCTTAGAAACCTTGTGAGTGAGTGAAATCATTTCAATTTTCATAAATACTACCAATGATCAGAAGTTCATTTTTATTTTAGCTTTCATTTTTATTTATGATTGGGGCATAATAACTCTGCATATCCAATGGGCTATATCCTAATGTTCTGATACATACATACATTGCATAATGATCAAATCAGGGTCATTAGAATATCCATCACCCTAATTATTGATCATTTCTATGGGATGAGAACATTAAAAAAAACCTCTCATCTAGCTATTTTGAAACACACAACACATTATTGTTAATTCTGGTCAGCCTCCTATGCAATAGAGCACCAGAACTGACACCTTCTATCTCATTGTAGTTTAGTGCCTGTTGACCAACGCTCAGCCTTTGGCCGCCATGGCTCTGCTCTCTCATTCTATGAGAACAACATTCTTAGATTCCACAGATGAGTGAGACCATGCCCTGTTTGTCTTTCTGTTCCTGGTTTATTTCACTTAGCACAGTGTCCTCCAGGTTCAGTCCTGTTGCTGCAATTGGAGGGATTTCCTCCTTTCTTTATGCTGCATAGTATTCCATTCCATGTATACATTTTCTTCATCCATTCATCCATTAATGGGCATTTAGCTTGATTCCACATCTTGGCTATTGCGAGTGGTGCGACATGGGAGTGCAGATTTCTTTTCAACATACTGATGTCATTTCCTTTTTGGATACAGAGCCAGTAGTAGGACTGCTGGATCACATAGTAGTTCCATTTTCAGTTTTTTTGAAAAAAGTGGTTCGATTTTATGTTTTAAACTCAAAAATTTAGCTTTCATTCCATACACCATCCCACAATATTAACATTTTTATTGGAACAGAGAGGATACATTATTTAAAATTTCAGAACAAAAAGTCAGAAATCAATCTTTTGACTTCAGATTGACAGCACTGTTAGACACGATTCACTAACAGAATGGGTCTCAACTAATACTTTTCTAAAACGATAAGATACTTTGATCAAAGTATAAACATTCCTCCACTTCCACTCTTATCTTTTTTAGCCTAGGGCCTCTCAACAGTAAGCATGCTCTTCTTGGGATCTAATCCTTATCAGGAACGTAAGGCCCGTAAATTGACACGTGTTCACTTGTGCAATGAGATTTCATTCAAGATGGACAGTATACCTGACATTCTGGATCTGCAAGGAAGCTCAAGGTTTAGCATACCTCACACTTCAACCTCACATTTCACTGCGTTTGCCTCTCTATTTATGTCCCCGTGGACACCAGTATCTGAATTTGTTTCCACTTCTGCAATGCTGACGTTTGCTAGCACATGTGCTGGCCTGTGGTTTGTCTTTCCATTTGTAGAGGAAATCAATGACCAGAGACATTTGCAGGGCATTCTGGGTAGGTTCCTCAGACTAGCAAGGAAGCCAGAGTTTTCCTAATAGATTCAAGACTCCTCGGCCAGGCTCAGTGGCTCAGCCTGTCATCCCAGCACTTTGGGAGGCCAAGGTGAGTGGATTGCCTGAGCCCGTGGGTTCAACACCAGTCCGAGCAACTTGGTGAGACCTTGTCTCTACAATAAACTTAAAAAAAATAGCCGGGCATGGTGGTGCCGGCCTGTATTTCCGGCTACTTGGAAGGCTGAGGTGGAAAGATTGCTTGAGCCCAGCAAGTTGACGCTTGGGTGACCGTGAGCATGCCCCTGCACTCCAGCCTGGGCGTCCAAGTGAGACTCTAACTAAAAAAAAAGTCCCCAAAACAAAAAACTCCTCTAGGCCCATGTGGCTTCAGGTCATGTAGTGTTTGAAAGGATGTCACAAAGTTCTCTGTTCCTGGGAACTTAAATTTTGGTTAAAATAAACTGACTTCTTTTGTTATAGATTGATATCAGTTGGGCAATTGAGGAAACCCTGATAGAGTAAGTCAACCACACTTCTAGATTGATTACCTTTTAACTTTACTGCTATGGAGGTTTATCTTCCTAATCATCAGCATAAGGCCCAAATGTTACAGAGAAAGAATGAGACATATTACCCCAGAAGTTTCCGCCTACAAAAAAAATCATCAACACACTCAATTACTGTCTGTCTTTTCTTGACTCTAACAGGTAGTGAGAGCATAGGCTCGGATGCTGTTACTTTGGACTTACTTTCCGAGCCCACCCACGTGTCAGTCTCGAGGCTTCTACGTACACTTCAGGGGCAAAAACCTGTTAGACTTAGATCCCAGGAGCACTGTAGTATGTATTTCATGTCCGGAAATTAATGGAAACGCCTCTGATAATAAGCTAAAAAGAGAATCATTATGTCAATTAAAAACATTAATTGGGATAATTATAGGGAGGTCATGGTTTATGTAGAATTTAGTTATAATTTATACAATTATACTCAGTTACACAGGAAAAAAATAATGAAGGTGTTTATCTGGAGTATTTACTTAACTGAAATTTGCAACTGCAGAGGGGCTCCATAGGCATGCTCAAAAGGCCAGGTCGAGTTGGACCTGCTGCAAGCCTCGATGCAATGGAATGAACTTCCCTGAGGACAGGGTGGGATGGAGGGAACACGAGACTTCTAAAAGGCAACGGATTGCCAAATTTAATGCCTTAATTTTGACTTTGTTTTATGTGCGTCTCATTTAAGTATAATTACTAACCTCTGGCACTAACCTCTGGCTGTGGACTCAGAAGGCCTTTCTGTACATATAAAATTTTAAATCTTGTTCTGACTTCCACAAGCTGACAGATGTGTGGAATCAAATTTCATCTACAGATCAGTGCAAGCAAAAAATAAAACACGAAATCCAAGGGTGGGGAGAGCATTCTGCACACAAATATTTTGGTTTCTTCTCTGCATTCCCAGAAAAAAAATATGAGTAAGGTTAGAGTGGGTGTGATGGTGTGGTTTTAGGTAGGTTAGAATTTTGGCTGAGTGCACCATCTCTGGAGTGGACTTCTTCGGTGTGAATTCTGGCTTGATCACATGCCTGTGTGACCTTGGTCTTGTAAGCCATACTCCTTACCTCGGTTTCTTTATCTGTAAAATGAGCTTGTGAAAATAATACTTCTTACCCCATAGGGATGTTAAGAGTAAAATGTCTCCATAGCTATAAAACACTGAGAATAGTGTTTGGAATGGAATAAGCACTGTGCAAACACTAGCTGTTTTTGTTGTTGGTATAGCAACATGGAGCCTGATTCGGGTTTAAGAGAGAAATCATCAAGGATCTAAAGGAATAAGCAAAGGTCGGAGGACAGCTCCCACCTGAGCGGCGCTTGTCTCCTCTTTGGATGGGCTTAGGAAGATTGACTGATGTCCTAAGGACTCCTAACTGGCTATCCCTCCCAAAAGCAGTCTGAGGTTAACAGTGGTTTGCGGCTGGGGACACTCTCCCTGATATGCTGGTTTCCCAGATAATACCTTTTGTTCTTGTAAACCTGTCTTGGGATTTCAACACAGGCAGGACAATACAAGGCGTGTGAGGGTGTGTTTTCGTTCTATTTTCCCATGCTGGAAGTCTCACTACACATTTAACAGTACTTGCATGTTTGAGACCTCTTTGCCATTTCAGTAGATGAAGACTTAAATTGTAGAAATGCAGGAGCTTAAACAAAGCACCTGCTTTCTCAAATTTAATCTATACTTTGAGGAGTGGGATAGTAGCCATTCTGTAAATGGAAAGGCACAAACGATGATATAAAATCACACCCATTCCCACATCTGGAGATTACAAGTCAGCAATGTTCTGCACTATTTAACATGTATCTGACCGTCCTGAACATTTTTTTTTGGTGATATAAATTTAAAACTACTGCAAGTTTGGACAACATATCATGGTCGAACGTCAAGTCACAGGCCTTCTCCCACCCCACAAAAATTCATCTATAAATCAACGAACTGCTACTTTTTCTTGAGAGGCTGGTACTATCGTGCTCTGTGTGCTACTGTGAGATTACCTCTTTATTTA
The DNA here is from genome assembly GCA_963574415.1 of Tarsius wallacei. NCBI lineage: Eukaryota > Metazoa > Chordata > Mammalia > Primates > Tarsiidae > Tarsius > Tarsius wallacei. The sequence continues at coordinate 15,622 of CAUYQG010244697.1, forward strand.
TCTCTACAGCTAAGTTAATTATAAAAATGCTTGCAGCCAGTGATCATTTTGCTTGCCTAGTCAGCATCTTAAACTAGATTAATCTTCTAGCAACACTTAATGGAAGCTAAATCACACATCAACATGCTATAACAATATAATGATGAAACAGAAAATGAATCACTCAATTAACTCCCTGATAAATATCAAACACATACCTAGCTCCTAGGATTTATGAAACCAAAGAAAGAATTTCTACCTTCCTTCTGTCTACTTTAGGCAAATTGACAATTCTGGAAAATAAACATCATGAAATACATTTTCCATAAATGGTCAAAAAATAAAAATATAAAAAGGCTACTTAATTCAATAATTGATAGAACTTTCAAACAAAGAGACACCGTACTTGAAATCATGTGATGTCTGTATTCGCTTGCTTCCAAAAGCATTTCTTACTGCACACTAGATTGGTTGATGTTGACCTTGTTTCAAGGGTCCTGATGATCAGGTTGCCATACCTGTGGGTCATACTGCCTTTTTTATTTGAAGTGACAGCTGTGACTCACTCTTTGTTTATGAAAGTTAAAAATTTTAATACATTTTAGGTATAAGGGTCATACTGCCTTTTTTATTTGAAGTGACAGATGTGACTTACTCTTTGCCCGATCTATCTAGTAAACCATGAGACCAATTTATCCCAGCCTCAGTCATCTGGCACAGAATCTACAAGTTGTCAGTTTTAGTACTATGAGCATTTGGGGGCTTATAAAATATTGTAGGAAACAAAACCCAAACATAATGATCAAAATTAAATATTTCTGACTTAAAGACACCATAGTGGTTGGGATGGAGAAGAAAGTTCTGCAAGGCAGAAAACGGCAAGAGGTCAAAGGCAACGGGAGGGATGCCTTCGGAGGCCGTGAGCTGAGGCCTGCCGGAAGAAGTTCTGGAGCTGGTGGTGATACTTGAGCTAAATCTGAAGGAAGAAGAAAGCTTCAATCACCAGGTACAAAGAGGAAGATAATTTCAGGCAGAAGAAATTGTGGAGTACACTTTGGACTCTATTTCTGGCGGTGGCACTCAAGACAACAGTACGAGAGATTAGAGTGCATGTGCTCTGAAAATGTTTTGGGTGGAGTTCAAACGTGGCCACCTTCACATTTCAGTAAGGTTTAATTACTACATGCCTCTTCTGAGAAGTGCATAGCTGTAGTCTTCATTACGTGATATTATCCCAATGTCTTGTTCATATCGGAATGCAAATCCCTTATACCTAAAATACATTGAAATTTTTAACTTTCATAAACAAAGGTTCTTAACAAATCTAAAATGACAATTGAAAAAAATAAAAAGACATGAAATCAACTCTTATAGGAGTGAATTTATGTGTGATCAACTTCTTGCTGACTCCAAAAGTTTATAACATTATTTATGAAGATTTTGTGTGTTCTTCTAAATTGTTTTCTTGTTGGCCTTTGACTTCTTTTTTATAAAATAAAAATAAATATACAGTACACATCTATAGCTTGTCGATATACAGAGCAGCTATATTTTGCACAGTGATAATAAGGGCGTTGATGATGACGGTGGAGACAGCACTCACCTACTGAGGACAGTTTTGGCACTTTGCATAGTGAGTCTTTTTGTTTCTTGGGACAACCTTGTGTAGCCAGGTGGATGCTCTCAGTCACCACTGCATCGTTAAGAAGCCGGAAGTGACAGAAGCAGCCTGAAGTGACCTAGGTTGTGGAAGAGCTGAGAGCAAACCCACAATGCGGACTCCAGATTCTAGAGCCAGGGTGCAGAAGCTTCAGATAAGGTGATGGTTTTGAAGCAAGCGTCCTCTTAGAGGACATAAGCTCTCACCGCCCCCCCGCCCCGCCCCACAGCAGAGCTATCCTTACAAGTTTCTAGACACCATGGATGGCCATGCTCACCCCGATCGCTTCTTATTCCAGAAGAAGATTTGTGGGGGAGCTCTGGTGTCCAGAGTTTTAACATCTGTGCAGGTAATTCTGACTCAGACTTCCAGGCGTAGGAGTCCAGCTTGGTGTAGGTTCTTTGCTGAGTCTGAAGTATTGTGGTATCTGGTGAACACGTTAAGTCCCAAACTAAATCACTCTGTTTCATTCGCCACATGGCGTGGGTCCACAGAGAGACACACGAGCGCTGAATGGCCCGAGACAAATATCTCCAATGTTTGTTCTGATATACTTTATGATGAATGTAGGGTCTAAAATACATCCTTTTTTCAGTGTGAGCATTTTCTAATTATGCATCTCTGTGGTAGATAAAGATCAGCTTTCTGTCTTAAAAGGAATCCAGATGGAATCAAAGAGTAAGGGAACACGATGTTAGAAAATCAACATCCCTTACTATGAGATCTGTTACAGGTAGCTAAAGGGGAAAAGCAAATACCTGCCCCCAAAGAAGGTGATGGTCAAGTCTGCATAGCCAGGGCCTATTCAATAACCATTCAGTACCAGCAAGAGGAGGAAACAGTTTTTGTAGAAGACGGTAATAAAGACTGGCAATGCTAAAATGATTCAGTTCGATGTTGAACTCTACGCTTTCTGCGTCTACCACAGTGGAAGGACGAAAATGTCAGCATGGAAGAGAACAACAAAAGCACTTGTCTGAGCTCTTAGCATTTATTTCACTGTGGCTCCAAACAACAGACATTTACACATATGAAAACTCATAGCACCCTTAAGAGTTAATTGATCTATTTCTTGATAAAAAAATAAATTATTTTTCTCAATGAAACCTGTTTGCCATTGTAGCAGCTTCCAAAGGCAGATCAGTGCCATCTAGTGGCAAACCGGGTAACAGATGAGGCTGCCTGGTTCCGTTCCATGGAAAGGCCTAGGACGCGAAATCCACGCCAGGCATGCACCAGGAATGGATCTTCCGATGCACACTGACTACGGAAGGAGATTCAACTTAATGTGCAATAATGAGACACATGCATGATAATGACATCAAAATAAAAGTGTAACATTTAACGATTGACTAAGTAATGAGGGGTTGTGTGTACCACTAAGACAGACAACACATGAAAGATACAATAAGCTAGCTTTAAAGGATAAACAAGACCCCAGATGGGAAAGAGACCATCAAGCAGGTTTAAAAAATGATAGATCAGCCGGGCTCGGTGGCTCAGCCTGTAATCCCAGCACTTTGGGAGGCTGAGGTGTGTGGATTGCCTGAGCCCGTGGGTTCGAGACCCGCCTGGGCAACTTGGCGAGACCTCATCTCTACAATAAATCAAAAAATTAGCCGGGCATGGTAGTGGGCATCTGTAGTTCCAGCTACTTGGAAGGCTGAGGCGGAAGGATCGCCGGAGCCCAGCGGGTCGAGGCTGCGGTGGCCGGGAGCGGCCACTGTATTCCAGTCTGGGCGCAGAGCGAGACTCCAACTCAAAAAAACAAAAAAGATAGATCAAAGTGTGTCTTTAATGTCAAGATGCACTTAAGATGATCATGAGTAGCAATTTGGAATAAAAAAGGAATATCTGTTTCTCTGTTTCCTTGCAGGGGAAACTTTCAGAATATCATATTTAAGCCAGAGAAGAGAAGCTGCTGAGCAAACTCCTTGAAAACCACGAGCCTTTATGACAGGCTGTATCATTCCTCTCACTGTAGAGCCTAAATAATAAGATTGAAAACGGATCCCTCTAGAAACATTTGTGAACTACCTCTCCTTGAGGCCATGAAGCGGACTGGCTGAGATTAAAATTAAGTTTCCTTTCAGGCTTTAATTGTACTAAGAGCCAGTGTGCCCCCTCATAATTCATCCTTTTTGGTTTTGAGATGATATGCCTGCTTGACCCTGCTGAAATTCTGCCTTTTGTTAGTCCTTCTCCTGAGACTCCAATTCACTCTACAAAATTTCTCTTCAGGGAAAAAAATCAGGGCAATAGGATTAATTTAGCTAACAATGGCATGATATAAAAATCTCTCTAGGAGCTTTGGCTGACCTGTTTCAGGGCCTGCCAGCTCAAATGCTGGGATGATAAAAGAGTGCTTCATAGCCCAGGAGATAAGAAGAAAACCCATTGCACCGGACCTACTTGCTCTTGGAGGAATTCACAAGAATCCAAAACAGTTCCAGTGCCCAGGAATGCTGCACTTTCCACCTGGGGACTCTGATCCAGGGGTACGTGAGACTGAATTTTCCGTGATGCGATGTTCTCACCCGGATGAGGAAAGCTTCTCAACAAACTCTCGGAAGAGAATAGAGCCACCCTTTCCCCGCACTCACAGGAGACAGCAGGGCCGGATGGGACCCAGAGCTGTGTGTCCCCAGTACCCACGGCTGTTTCTGCCCCAGGCTCAGTTTCCTTGGTTTGCTGGGGACACGGGAGCAGCCAAGCTTCCTCTCCTTTTCAGTACATTCCTTCAAGCACTCCCTTCTTCCTGGCTGTTCGTTTCTTATCCCTAATTCAACCTGACCTTGACCTAAGGGAAGAGAGGCAGGTATGTGGAACTGCGGTCATGTTAGCCATATGAGTTTAGATTCCTTCTAATTTGCTCATTTATGATACCGGGGATTTTATACCTTTTAAGAAGTCATTTTTCCATGGACTATCCTTGGATTACATGTGGCTACAAGTGTGAATTAGGTACAAATGTGAATTACACAGTTACTCAGCATGGTTTTCCTGGAAGACTGTACAATCGACATGTACATAATTAAATCATGACCACTAACCCTCTGCAAAGAAAGATAGCAGTTTTCCTGAGTTCTAGGTCTGTACACAGGAACACATGCCCTTTGGCACACACACGTGAACATCTGTGCATACACAAGCACACACTTGTGAATACACAGAGAAACATTTCCCTTCATTCTCCTTTTATCATTCCGACTTACAGGATGAAAGCCCCAATATCGAGTTTATGATGATAATAGGAATCATCATGACACACGTTATTATCACAATCAATCATTAGCCAAGATGCGATTTTCACCACACGGGCCACGGACCAGATTCTGAAGGGTTAGAATATAACAGAGGTGAACAAGCCGAGTTTATGTTCCCCTTAAATCTCGTGTATTTTTAATTTCTAAGAAAAAGAAATTCCAACTCATTGATAACTAGGTATCTATCATGATTTAATTACGTATCCTCTATGTTTCCATATATGTCTGAGACTAATTTTGATTTTGTCATTTGAAATTAATCATTATTCCCCAGAACTCTCTCCATTTGGTTTAATAACAAACAACCCTTCCCTCACGCCACTCACACATATTTTTCCACATTCCGACTTGTTTCTTTCCCCTAATTTCAACTTTTGTTTCCTCTTGACTAATTCACCTTCCTTCTCCAACTCAGGCCCACGGCCGTCGCATTGTGTTTAGTGGCAACGTGCGGCCCTGAGATGGCAACTCGCGGGGCCGAGGGTGGCAGCTTCTGTGTATTTTTATTTCTTAACCACGCTTTTAGCTTTTTTGAATAAAACACTTTTATTGTCCAAAAAGGCACTGGCATCGAGTACTCTGAAAAAACGCTTCTGCAGCTCTCCGTGCTCCTCACACGGGCGACACCTTCACTCCGGCTTCCCGTGTTTGGAGAGCTTGTGCTCCTGCCGAGGGTGTCATTTATCTTCTTGCCGAGGACTGGACTGAGGGTCGCAGTGTCCCTGATGCGCCCTGAAGCCGTGAGACGAAGCTCTCCCAGAAACAGTGTTCTCGAGGGTGGCCTTCTCCCTGAAACCCGGGGGCACCCTGCGCTGAGGCCAAGGCCTAGCAGCGTGTGTCTGTGAGTCCTTCACTCTCTCCAGGCCCATCGTGTGTGGGTCCCTCACTCAGCGCCCACGCGTGCTTGTGCATGGTTGCATCAGCATGCCTGCCCTCAGTATCTCCCCCTGCTGGCCGGTCTGTGGCTCCCCCTGCTTCTCGTCCTTGCCCTCTGGTGAGAATCCCAGCGCTCACCCACAAGCAAAGCACCCCCCACCAGCATCCCGATGTCTGCGTGCCCTGACCGTGCTCACGGCTGGGCCGAGCCATGGCCGTGCGTCCGTCCAGAGCGTGGCCTTTCTGCCTGCACACACGTCTGCCTACTCCATCGTCCACACTGCCCTTCCCTAGCAAGCGCAGCGTGGCCCTGCACGTGGCCAAGCCAGTTCGTTTCACAAGCGCTCCCTTTCCCTCCCCACCATGGCTGAGGCTTTGCCTCTGACATCTGGGTTCCTTCATCCCTTTGTCTTATTGCCAGAGGACTCGCAATGTGGCAAATAAATAAAAGTCGTCCCATGAAAGAGCCACCAACCCCCTCCCTCAGGCCCATCAACCTGCACCTGCCTTGTTCTCTCTCCTAAGCGTCCTCTCCTAGTGCGCTCTCTCCTAAGATGTTGCCATGCTCCCCTCCCCTGGGTTGTGTCCACTCCAGATGTCCCAGGACCTGGAGGGCTAGGCCATGCACTAGGCCAGGCACAAGCCCGTGTGTTCGGTTCTACCTGGAGGAAGGCCACCTACAGGAAAGCCGCCTCGGGTCACACAGACCCAGAGTTCCTCACGGGTCTTACCGTCAGACGAGGAAATGGGTGGCAAGCTATTAACTCCCTAAACCTCCGTGTCCTTACCTATACAAGGAGGGTAATAACAGCAGACATGTCCACGGATCAGGGTGATGAACAAATGAAACAGCGATTAGGTAAAAGCCTGATATGAAAGCTTTTGATACCGTTTTGCTGGGATTACACCTCCCGCCAGCATTCTAAGAAGCTGGGTCCCCCAGGGTGTGGACAGCACCCTGAGAGCCCAGTGCCTCCTTCGCCTCCTGCCTGTCTCCAAGGTGGCCCTTCTCACATCTCTCTCTGCTTCATCTCTGACCCTCTTCCCAGCCCGCTCCCTCTGACTCTGAGTCCACCACTCCCCCTGAGTCCTCATGGAAGTCAGCACGTGGGCGCCATGTTGAAAAACCCTTATTGAGCCGCACGCTTGGCGAGACGGTCACGTTGGACACACCCTCCTTGCTCACCCCTGTCTTTTCCCAGCTCCCTTGGGCCCTGCTCTAAATACCTGTCCAGCAGTTGGCTGGCACTGCACCTGGCACACAGGCCACCAGTCAGTTTCTGTTCAGTGACTTAATTAACATATGAACGGGGACTCCGGATCAGAGTGGCCACTGATGTCTGCAGAGTCCTCTTGGCATTCACTTACCCTAAAAACAGCTGGAATCCTGAGTTCTTTCTGAGGCGGCCCCTTTCCAGAAGATTCCCTGGAAGAGGCTAAGCCTGCCCTGGTCCTGGAGACTCCCCTATTCAGGATGTCCTAGAAACAGGGGAGCCCTTGGTTTCCATGATGTGGCTTTGATGGCCGCTAGGCTTGGTCAGCAGTGGGAAACAGAGTGGCCGGGTGCGTTTCCATGAAGGCTCACGTTACAGCATTTTGCAAAGTTTGAAATCTGCCCGTCGTTACCCATAAATTACAGCTATACATTATAATTATTTAATCTACATTTCTTATTCAACATCTAAATTATGCCACTTCACCAATTTACAGGAATTATGTGATTAGAGGTAATTATCCTAAACGGCTGAACACAATTAAACCCTCCCACGCACAGGAAGTGTCGTGTACAGTCTGTCGAGTTGCTTCTCCCGACACCCGTCCTCGGCCTCCACCTCAAGGAGACAGAGGCCGCCTCCCTTGGCATGGGATGAGGGACTTTCAGCTTCCGGGTGACCTCTGGTTCAGGGACCACCCATGGCAATTCCTTCCCAGGTCAGGCCCGTTTTCAGCCAGTTTCTGCAGGGGGGTCCCCGGAAGCCTGGCACCAGTAACGTCCACTGCAGTGATGCCAGCTCTGATGGTGTGCACTGCCCCAGGTCCGGCGGGTCTACACAAGACTGTGGGTGGGATGACTGTATGTCGATTTCTCTGCTCAGAAGGTTCCCCACACGCTGTGCCAGGTGACCGTCTACCCACTGCTCACTGGAATGTGTGGCACGGGACCGCCGTTCGGCCTCTCCACAACAGAACCGGACGGTGATCACGGACAGCACACGTGTATGATCCTGGTCCTGCCCGGCTGCCCAGTTGAGCCATCACACGCATGCCCTTCTCTCCAGGTCTCCAAGTGAAGGCGGCCTCCTTCGAGGCCCGACCAGCATTTCCTGTCTTCTCACAGCCGGGGACTGAGAAGATGATGAGTCTGTGTGCCCCCTGGCATCGTCTTTCTGCGGCCAGGCGCTTCATGACGGCAGACAGGGCCACGCCTGTTCCAGACCCGGCCTGGCCCAGAGAGGGTGCCGAGTGGATGACGGATGATGAATGAATGACGGGTGCCTCCCTCCCTTCCCCACCTGTCCTTTGTCCTCCTTTTGCTACGACCAGGCAGCCGGTGCGGCTCACAGTGGCCTGATGCACTCACGGGGACGCGTGTCCTAGACTCTGTCTTAAGATCGCAGGGAGCCCGCCTGGGAGAGAACATTCTAAAAGTATCTGCCAACGACGATGCAAGTGACAGGTGCCGTGATGACCATCTGCACCCTGCCAGGAGTCGTCTGTGCTGCTCCATGGAAGTAGACACCCGGGGGCCCATGGCCAGCCTCCGGGACAGAAAGGATGTTTCCTGGGGACTTGGAGCTCAGCAAACCAACCTCCAAATCCGCAGGTGGGAGGCTCTTATGCCCGAGACCCACCTGCCCTCGCCACAGGAAAGCGTTCTGTCGTGCAAACTCCCCCCCATCTCCGGCCCGTCCCCACTGTGGTCACTCCCTCCTCCACTCTGATTCCAGAGGTCTAAACCACCTGTTCTCACGGGGCCCCACAAATTCCCTCCCACTGCTTCTGTTCTTCTCTCTCTGAGAGAGAGATTCAGTACAGGTGGGACCTGCTTTCAGGTACTTAGACCCCCAACGGACTAAAATGTTGATTAATTTTTCACATCAAAAAAGATATTTTTTTCCAGGAGGATTCACAGACGCTGAGCTTTAAGCAATACCAGCTCTTTACTATGTTTATTCATTTTTTTGTTTTTGATTTTTGAGTCAGGGTCCCACTCTGCTGCCCAGGCTGGTGTGCAATGGCATGATCATGGCTCATCACAGCCTCGAACTCCCTGGCTGAAGCGATCCTTCTGTTTCAGCCTCCTGAGTAGCTGGGACTACAGGTGCATGCCACCACACCCAGCTAATTTTTTGATTTTTTTTTTTTTTTGCAGAGATGAGGTCTCACTATGTTGCCCAGGCTGGTCTTAAACTCTTAGACTCAAGCAATGCTCTCACCTCAGCCTCCCAAAGTGCTGGGATTCCAGGTGTGAGCTGCTGTGCCTAGCCTGTTTAGTATACTTGAATCTGATTTAATTAATCAATGTTTAAGGTACACACAACCTGTCAAGAATCCTCTACTGGGCATAACTCCACCTTCAAATACCCCATGAATTCCTACGGCAACATTCCCAGAGGTGAGATTTCACAGCCTGGGGGACAATCTAAATAGTGGAAAGCAAAGGGAATCCTGTTTTTTGTATACACCCTCAAAATGAACAGTCTTAAACCAAGGGCACCGGTTGATGTAAAGACACAGAAAGCCCCAAAATTCCATTCAGGAAGATACTCTTTTTTCTTCTTCCTGCTTTAAAATTCAGCAGGCTGTAGACAGTCTGCTGATCACATATACATCTAAATCCCTCCTGAAGAAAACATAAAACATGGAACAACCCAAATAAGACCCATGTGTGAAATCCCTTTGGCTCGCTTGCGTAAGGGACTTCCCTCACACATTCTGGGAAGTCAGCTGGAGCACTTCCTGAACACCCCGCTTCCGGTCTGAGTAGCGCACTCAGGGTTTCCACCACAGGGAGCCCCGAATCTAGCCTACCAAGATCCACAGACAACAGACAAGTCACCCAGAGTGGCTTCTTCTCCTTCCTGATGACTCTCGCTTGGACCTCACAGTGTCCTCGTGAAGGCGGCTCAGATACTCCTTGGCTGGGATTTTAGCCAGCACATGGAGAACACACCTGTAGGCATTTGCTGCATAGCTCTGCCCTCTGTGGGTGGAAGAGCAAACTTCCCAGAAAGGCGTTCATTGCACTGTCGGATTGAGTTGAACCAGTGTGTGGACATTTTCATGTTTCCCTTTCCTTCTTGCAAATTTCAAAGAGGTTTTGAGTCTTCGGTGAATGTGCAGATTTCTTGTCTGACATTACGCTGGGGTGGAGAGGAAAGGCCATTGTAATAAGAAGAAGCACGTTACTAATTGTCCCTACATATGTTCAAGTAAAAATGATAATCTAATAAATTGGCAGCTCTAAAACATTTGCAAGTAGTTGCCAAACTTGAAAGTGTGGTAAAAACTATAGGTAAAAGATAGGGTGAAGCGATAAGAGGAGGTTTTCAAGACCTGATAGAAGTGGGAGGGAATCCCGTCTGTCATATTTAATGTTTTGAACACACAGAAGTTTGTGTTTCCTATTTTCCATGTTTACGTCTTTTTAGAAGAAAAGGAAAAAAAAACCGATAAAACCTGTTCATATGCTTAATTGTTTCTTTGAATTGTAACTAACTTTTGCATGTCATTTTTTCATGCATAAATTATTTCCACTTATCTTCCTAAAAACCAGGGCTTGAGGAAGACAATTATTCCATAATAACATCCACATTTTTCTGATGTGTAAATAAGATCTCAGCAGGCTTAACCATCAGCCCAAGGTCATGCATCCACACGAGACAGCCCTGGACTTGACCCGTGGGCTTTCCCTTCTTCCCTTCTTCAACAAAACCTTAGTGTGTATATTCGATGGAAATAGATATTTAATCAACCTGCAAGACATGTCTTCTGGAAACATATTGGAATATCTATTTCCAGAAGATAGAATTTGCAGCTTCAAATAAACATGAGTTAACGTTTCTTTAGAAAATTTAGAGACCTCTACAAGATATTAAGGTTCTGTGTAGACATATTCCACTGATGTGGACAATGGACAAGGGCACAAGAGAAACAAAGTGAGATTACAAAGCAAGTCAGATTATAAAAAAGGTAAACCAGGCTTAGGACATCTAGAATTCATGTCAAGATACAGAACACCAAAACACGTATCATTCACACAAGCACGTGTGCTAGTTTCTCAAGAAGCATGACTTGTAGATGGTAACTGAAAAGCACTGAGGGTGAAGAAAGGATGTGAGAGCAAAGATGTGTTTGGAGACTGACATAGATGAATATGTTCCCTCCAAATTCATATGTTGAAGCCCTGGCCCCCAGTGTGGCTGCATTTGAAGATGGGGCCCCTGAGGGAGCAATTGAATTAGAGGAAGTCATGGGGGGGGGGTGCCTGACCTCATAGGATGTGTGTTCTGGTGTTCTTCTGAGAAAGGACACCAAAGCTTTTCTCTCCCTCTTCCTCTCTCCCTCCATCTCCCTCCATCTCTCTCTCTCTCTCTCTCTCTCTCACTCACACACACACACACACACACACACACACATACACACACACACACACACGAGGTCAGAAGGCGACCATCTGCAAGCCAGGAAGAGAGCCTTCACCAAAAAACGAATTTGCCAGCATCATGATCTTGGACCCTCCCTCTTCCAGAACTGTGAGAAAATACATTTCTGTTTATGTAGGAGTTATCGATTGTTTGAGCCACCCAGTCTGTGGTACTTTGTCACAGCAGCCAGAACAGACCAAGATGGAGGCTGACGTTGCGTTTAATACTAAGCTTTTAGTTTTATTAAAAGACAAGTAAATGTCATCATTTTTATTTAAAGAAAAACTGTTCAGGATTTGTAACAAGTAAGAACAAAACTAACGAGTCTATTTAAGTTTGCTTTGTGCTTGCAGTATCTTATTTCATAGTTAGAATAAAGAATCTTTCTTTGCTCCTGTATGTAACCAGGGATCTCCTGAGGGGGTCCCTTGTCTACCTTTTATTCCTTTATTTCGTCTTACTTCTGATTCAGAATATATGTAGCATATGAACTCTGGATTATGGTCTCTTTTACATCACTTGGAAGATGCTTTATTAATTCTGCATAGCGCAAGCAAGATGGGGATAACGCTTCACAAACATCTCTCTGTCATACCAAGCGAGCACGGCCAGCCAGGAAGCCGCCATCAGCTTGTAGCCTACAGCTGTACACAGGCGGCCGCCACTCACAGAGAACAAGAAACACATTTTCAAAGATGGAGCCGCTGCAGTTCTGCCATTTCTGTAAAATTATGGCTTTGCATCTGATCTTCAGTGTTTGTTATGGGATCGCCTCCAGCTTACTGGACAAAGATATTCTGGAGTGAATTTATCGTGTGCCATTTATTCTGGCCCCTGGATGAATTAACTTGCATCTGAGTCTTCCTTGGACGTGAAGCCAGGAGGGTGCATGGCCTTCTGAGGAACTTTTGGCTCAACAAAAGCTTCCAAATGCAAAATTTAGCATTCTGGGCCACCGTGTGGCTTCAAAACACCCCCGGGGAATGTGGATCTATAAACCAATCAGCTGGTCACCCTTATCCACGGATGCCATTTTTCCTCATACACCACTTCCATCTGGGGTCTTAATTGGCTTCTTATCTCACGTTGACTATTTAATAAGGCCATCTTTCTTATTTTTATTTTGTAATCATGTCATAAGTTGATGTTAAACGCAAAAGCAAGTGTCAGTTAACTGTTGCAGATCTGTGTAGAAGAGTGATGGGGATGGAAAGGGCTCCCTGAGAAGAGGAGGAAAGGAAACACCACCGGTTCTGGAAGCTTTGGGGTGAGTTTCTGAGCTCTTTCCTTCAGCATTGAGAGACTGATGTTTCTGCTGAATTTATCACCACTTCCAATGACAGCTTCAAATATATTAGTCTCTTGTGAAATATGGAAATGAGAGCCTCGTTAAAATTCTGAAAATAATCTCACAGACACCTGGATAAAAAATATAATAAAATAGATATTCTTGCAGCTCAGACATTCTTTCACGTGGATATGTTTTAAAATAGAATGATAGGCACACGTTTTAAAATGTAGACTCTAGCTCTCTCTTCTTCAGAAAGAGAAAACCTTAATGACACTGACTAATAAATAGAAGCAACTAATTTTTAAAAAGAACACAAATGGGCAAGCCCCTGGGGTGCCCTCCCACTGTGGGAGCTTTTCTGTTCTCTCAATAAATCTTGCTTAAAAAAAAAAAGAGAACACAAACATAATATCTAGATTTTATTTTATTTTTGGACAGGACAGTCACGAAGATACAACAATTTTTGGTTTAAGGTGATAATATTTTTGAACCATAAACTATGTGCATATTTTAAATGGCCATGCTTAAAATAAAGAGTTGTCATATAAGCCAGCATTGGATACACAAGCCTTGACCACATGTAAAATGCTTTAATGGTTACACTGTTTATTTTTAGTATTTAGTCTTATGGAGAAACGCAGCATCTCCAACTCAAGATTGCTTTATTTTCATCATTTAAACATTTTGATCTTCCAAAAGTTATCTGAACTTGACTCTAAGTTGGAATAATAGTTGGCATGCATTCCATTTTTTCCTATTCATATGAACAGCATTAAAATAGAAGATCGGCTTTAGGCAACAGACTTTAGCATGCTTTTTACAATTCTTACTAAAGAGAGAAATACTTAAGAAGTATCCTCGATCTAATTTTTGCATTTGTCCACCCTTTCATTTATCGATTCAACATTTATTTATTCAGTGCCAGCTACATAAAACATGGTCCTCATCCTCACGGGAGACAACGTGTGTGTCTTCAAACCTATGGGAATTCAGAGTCCACAAATACCCACATTACCCAGGAGGGAGTCATGCGTCTTCCCTGATCTGAATCTAAGAGCTAGAGATAGCAAGGCTGCTTCTCATTTGGAGGGTTGTGGGAAGCGCCATGTGTCCCATGAGTGGTTAGGACTCATACAGACTGATGAGAAAATACAGACAGGCTGGGGAGTGGAGAAAAGGCAAGAGGTAGCTCTAGAAAGACTCAGAGAAAATCCCCAGCAGCCAGGGGGATCGACTGATGTAGGGACTTCATCTGCGATGAGATTGTTACTGTTTCCTAGCCAGGAGAGGGGACATCCGTCCCCATCCATCCGTCCACATCCAGCCACACACATCCAGCCAGTGCCAGGACAAACGGCAGACGGCCCAGGAGGGGAAACATCTGTGTTTTAATTCTAGGGCTCAGGGTCGAAACAATCACCAGCCGGCGGCCTTGAAGATGACAACACAGCCTATTTCCTTCAGAGAAATGATAGTTTTCTCAGGGCCCCAGCCAAGGCTGCAACTCAGATGGGAGCCAGGACAGACGCTTCCGAGGGGACCCTCGTGTGGTGTGCTGGGAATTCCACTGGAAAAAATGAGAAAGCTGGGTGATGGCTAGCAATGGTCTCAGGTCTCCTCACAGTACAGGGTGGGACAGGAGAGCTGGGAGGCACTAAGTCAGTTGCTCAAAATGGCACCACCAGGAAGTGGCCGAACCGGACCTCGGCCCTGTGTTGGGGAACCACGGGCTTGGGTTTAAGGTCTAGTGCTGCCACTCCCTGGTGGAGTGACGTCAAGCCATCAATTCACCCAGACAGGCTTGGCCTGAGCAACACGAACTTGCCAGAAACGAGTGGCCAGATGACATCTGGCGGTCTGAAGGATTCTCTTTGTGGTGGTGGTCAGTGCCTTCATGGCCCATCATTTTCAATCCATGTAGCCTGACGATGTTAAGTTTGAGTCACTAAAGATGTGCTAGTTTAATATATTGCTGCACTCTTTAAAATATTTTATTTTATTTTATTTTTTTGAGTTGGAATCTCACTCTGTTGCCCAGTCTGGAGTGCAGTGGCACGCTCATGGGCACCGCAGCCTCGACCTGCTGGGCTCCGGCGATCCTTCCGGTTCAGCCTTTCAAGTAGCTGGAACCACAGGTGTGCACCACCACACCTGGATAATTAAAAAAAAATTATTTATTGTAGAGACGAGGTGTTGCCAAGTTGCCCAGGCTGGTCTCAAGGCCCTGGGTTCAGGCAGTCCTCTCGCCTCTGCCTCCCAAAGTGCTGGGATTACAGGCATGAGCCACCACACCCGGCCTGAAATATTTTAAAAGCTCTTAATCTTGTTTGAGTTTAGACAATTCATTTTTGAACCGTTCAACCCGTTGGAAATCATGGAAAATGACAGCCTTTATTTCTCAGGACTCTACATGTTTTGTGATACCACTCGCATCTAGTTACGAAGGCGGGGTCAACGGGAGGCCAGCACGTGACTGGGTGTCCACCATGTGTGCTTCCAGAAGCCTTTGTCCCTAAAGCACTTTCTTTCACGTTTTTCGGACACCTTCAGTTCTACAATTTAAATCTACTCAACTGCTCCATGTTCAAATGAAAATAGATGAGGGGTAGTGTTTGAAATTCAGTAAAAGTGAGTTTAGTAGTTTCTTTTTAGGCCTGTCTTTGTGGGGAGCACTGGTTAGAAGGAATGAAGAGACTGCCTCCAAAAAAATAACCAAGAGTGGCAGGCCCAGGTCTAAGGCCGTGTTTCCCCACCACCTCAACGTTAACTTACACGATGATAGAAACATTCACGAGCAGCCACGTTTTGGGGGAAACAAAAATATGTGATTAGATAAGTAAGCAAAGTATAGAGTGGAGCTATAAAGTAATAAGATAACTAAGAAGTCAACCTGCTGAGGAAAGAGAGTTTTTTTAACCGACCAAGCAACTCAACACCTGACTATTTTGTCTGTGGCCTTTAAAATATATATTCCTTTCATCTTTATGTGGTGACAGCCATGATTTAATAAAAAGAGAAAAAAAAAATACACAACCCTTTCAAATAAATGTCAAGCTGCATATAAAGATGTTATTTAATCTGTTGCCAGAGTATTAAAAAGTTCATTATTTGGACACCTGAAGCGTTCTGGCAGAAATTAAAAATTTCACAGCTTTTCTCCAATAATTTCTTGACGGAATATAACATTGTCCAAATAATCCAGTCTTGCCAAATATCTTTGAGGAAACAGCAAGGGAATTTAGACAATGTTTCCACTTATACAATTATTCAAATACAAAATGATTTTTAGTCGTAGTAGTCGGAGATCTAATTGAGCAATGAACAGGAACGCTGCTGCAGAGCCACGCCCCTTAGCAGAACTGTGTGGCTCCTTGTTTTAAAAAATCACCATCGATTCTGTCTCTGAGTACTGTGTTGCATGTGGCTTTACCCCATGTTTATCCTCTTCATCATGCACGGCATCATATATTATTTTGACTGCAGGTTCCCTTCATAATCCACCAGAGTCTGCACAAATGGGGAAGGGTGACCACTGGGGACAGCCAGGGACCGTCCCTTTGATACCAGGGTCTCTCCTGTCAGGGCCTGTGCGCTCTGCCACCTGCACTTTCTTCTTAATTCCAGGTCGGGTGATAGATCCTCGCTAGCACATCGGATTTGGTAAGCCTCAACAAATCTCGGAGGCTTGGCATAGGAAGACTTGACTTGGTGACGGAGCAGATTAGCAGGGCTTCCAGAACCCGGTGAGTCATGAAGGACCGGGGGTTGGGGGGCCGTTTGAGGCTCCAGCCCCTGCCCTCTAGCCCCTGTCCCTCCGGGCCCTGTCACCCTCCTGGGCACTCACATTCTTGATTACAGAGAAGGCGAGTGTTTGATGTTCTTTTAAGTTATGTATTTGTTTAAGGCACATTCTGAACACCTCTCTTTTTCTCTTTGTCTTTCTTTCCCTCTCCACACACACACACATACACACCACACACGCAAACACACATCCAAGATGCTCTGCCCACTAGGCCTTAAGCAGGGATGGCCACACATGCTTCAGCGGTGAGTAACTAGTCTGGAAATTCTCTTCCCACACTGCCAGCCTCCTCCCAGGGCCCATGTCCCCATGTTTCCTGCTGCAGGCCCATGGACCTGGCCTCCTGGCAGAAGTTTCTACTCAGTATCCCTTCACCCCATCCCACCGGACTGTTTCTCTGCTTGCGTCCCTCAAGATTTTGTTCTTTGCGCATCATAGCTGGAAGGTCATACAATGGGGTGAAGAGTCCATGACTTCCTCTTCTAGATAAACTGTCCCCACTTTTACAAGAGCACTCTGAATTTTATTCAAAAACACTGATTATTTAATGCATCTAGCTCTGCTCATCTCTTTCTCTGTAGAATTACAGTGCTTATTACAGCTAATTTTATGCTGCCTTGGGAGAGCTCTTTTATTATTTCCCTATTTTTTAACTGCATGCATGAAGTTTTATATTTCCATGCCTTTCTACCTAATATGCTAGGATGGGAAGTAAACTTTTCAAAGAAACGACGATTTGAGATAGATGGGCATGTCTCCCTCATCACAGAGCGTGGCTTCCTGGAGTGTGATATCATGCAAGAGCTGAAGGAGAGTTGGGGAAGGCCTGAGCTCTGGGTCCAGCTCTGCCTCCTCCTGTGTAAACTTGAACAAGTCAGTTGGCCCGCTGGTGTCATTTTTCTCATCTGCAAAGTGAGTTTAGGAATGCCCTCCCCACTCCCCTGATGGTGAGGTTGAAGCGTCACACACGTTTTTTCATGTGCGCCGAAAATACTATGTCAACATATGCACAGGTGGAATAATAGGTTTTCCATATATAATTTACGCTTTTGGAGACTGGTATGTGTTGACCTCTTTACAGTTTATCTGGTAGAACATCGCACGCATAGCAAACAACTCAACACTCATCACAACAGCACAGATCCCTAAAGGATAAAATCAGACAGGACCTGACAGATCATCTAAGCCAACTCTTCGCGATGAGGACAGTGTGGTCTACAAGGGTGAAACGTCCTTCAAGACAAGATACTACCTGTTGACAGTGGCAGTGACTCCCCTCAGGGACTCCTCCTTCATGCTCTGTCTTGCCATGTTTTCAAGGCAGACAGAGTGTACTTTCCCATTCTTCTGGGCTTGGTAATGTGGCTTCTTTAGCCAGGAGGATGTTAGCCAACCGAACATGAGCACAGGGGTATAAGTGCCTCTGAGAACCAGTCTGAGGGGATGTGAGTACACCTAACGACTGGCATCAAGCCCAAGGAATACTTCAACAGAATCTCA
>CAUYQG010244701.1:0-76070 GCA_963574415.1 Tarsius wallacei
GAAGAAAGGCAATTCAAAATAACTATAATTAGTATTTTCAAGAAATCAAAAGGAAAGGATGCATGAAATAGATTAACAGATGAATTTCATCAGAAAATTCAAATTATTATTATTATTTATTTATTTATTTTTTGAGTTGGAGTCTCACTCTGTCACCCAGACTGGAGTGCAGTGGCTGCTCCCGGCCACCGCAGCCTCGACCTGCTGGGCTCCGGCGATCCTTCCAAGTAGCTGGAACTACAGGCGCGCGCTACCACGTCCGGCTAATTTTTTGATTTATTGTAGAGATGAGGTCTCGCCAAGTTGCCCAGGTGGGTCTCGAACCCGCGGGCTCAGGCAATCCACTCACCTCGGCCTCCCAAAGCACTGGGATTACAGACTGAGCCACCGCGCCCGGCCTCAAATTATTTTTTAAGAGGATCACTATCTAGAACAAAATAATTTGATATGTGAATTAAAAATTGGTTGAGTAAAAATTGGTTGAGTAATTTTAAAGTTAGACTACTCTCTGTTATCTGTCTACTGCTTAACCCCAGCTATATGTATAGTCACAGAAAGTATGTGCAGCACTGGGAAAATAAAGCCCCAGTTCTCTGGCTAGAGGACTGAAAAGGAGAGCTCCATGGAATCACAAAGTACCAGGACTTTCCAACACCTAGAAAAAAAGAAAGACTCAGCAAAGGAAACAGAGGACATAAAGGAGTCCTAATAAAAAATTTAGAAGTTAAAATTTTAGTAACTGAAAATTTAAAACTCACTAGATGGGCTCAATAGCAAAATGGAGAAGACAAGGTTAAGAGTCAGTATACTTAAAGATAAATAGATTAAAAATTTCCAATCCGCAGGACAGAGAAAAAAATTATTTTAAAAAAGTGAACAGCCAGGCTTGGCGGCTCAGCCTGTAATCCCAGCACTTTGGGAGGCCAAGGTGAGTGGATTGCCTGAGCCCACAGGTTCGAGACCCACCTGGGCAATTTGGCAAGACCTCATCTCTACAATAAACCAAAAATTAGCCGGGTATGGTGGCATGCGCCTGTAGTTTCAGCTACTTGGAAGGATGAGGTGGAAGGATCACCGGAGCCCAGCAGGTCGAGGCTGCAGTGGCCAGGAGCGGCCACTGCACTCCAGTCTGAGTGACAGAGTGAGACTCCAACTCACAAAAAAAAAAAAAAAAAAAATGAACAAATGTGGTACATATACACAATAGAATATTACACAACTATAAAGAAGGACAAAATTATGGACTTCGCAGCAACTTGAATAGATTGGGAGTCTATCATACTTAGTGATCTATCACAGAAACGAACTGAATATCACATGTTCTCACCCATAAGTGGGCCCTGAACATACAAGAGAGGGGTTGGTAGTAGTGGGACACTGCCGGGGAGCAGGAAGAGGCACATAACATCACTTAGGGTACCTGATCCTAAACCAGATGAAGTGAGGACCAGCGGGAGGCCCACACTTCACCTGCATGTGGACCACTTATGTACCTAATCCTAACATGTATCCCACATCTTTTTTTAAAAAGTGATCAAAGACCTATAAGACATTAAGATATCTAACTTTTTGTACTAGAAGTAAAATAGTGTAGTGCAGGAAAAAAATTGAAAAAATAATGGCTTAAAAATTCCCAAATTTGATAAATGACATACTTTTACAGATTCAAGAAGCTCAAAAACCCCACGCAGGATTAATAAACAAAACAATAAAAAAAAACTAACAACAAAAATAAAACAGAACAAAAATCCATCCCCAGACACAAGAAAAGAACCCAGAGGGAAGAATTAGGGGAAATACCAAAATTTAAAAGACTATACCAGCAAAAAGAGAAACAGCCACCTACAAGAAAAAAAGACAATAAAGAGTGAGATTTCAAGAGGGAAAGAAAGAGGAGGAAGGGAGGGAGGGAGGGAGGCTCAACATGGCCAAATTCCTTACTAAGAATATATAAGACCAATGTGATAACAATATATAATTTTCTATCTCAAGTCATCAGGGTAGATGGAATTCCTCCATAGTTAAAAGTAAAGGCTCTAATGCCAAACTTGGCTTTAATTTCAAGTTCATCTAATTGTATAACATGGGAATTGTATAACATGGGACAAGTACAGCTGGCCCTACGTATCTGTCAGTTTCACATTCATGGATTCAACCAACCACAGAACGAAAATATTTAGAAAAATATGTACTGAACATATATAGAGTATTTTTTTCCTTGCCATTCCCTAAAACAATATATGTGGCAACTATTTACATTAGGTATTATAACTAATTTAGAAATGATTTAAATACTACACCATTTTATATCAGGGATATGAGCACCCTCCAATTTTGGTACCTGAGGTCCATCCTGGAATCAATCTCCCATGGATATTAAGGAACAACTATAATTTAGACTATCTGAGATTAGGTGCCCTCATTTGTAAAAATGGCATTAAAGAATGTTTTGTTATAGCTGAGTGCAGTGGCTCAAGCCTATATATAACCCAGCACTTTGGGAGGCTGAGTGGGAAGATCACTTGAAGCCAAAAGTTCAAGACTAGCCTGGGCAACCAGGCAAGACCACCAACTCTACAAAAACAAAAGAAAACTATTTCATTTTGCATTCCACAATATATAAGAATAGTGCCTGACAGATAATAGGCACTCACTTTAAAAAAAAGGATAAATGAATGAATCGCTGGATGGACAAACCAAGAAGAATTAAATGAACTTTGCTGCTATTGCTGGATTTTTAAGAAAGTGTATACTACCAACCTGTACAAATTTTAACAAAAAACAGACTTATTTCTAATATTTGTAACATAATTTAACACTGATTTGGTTTTTGTCTGTATCCAGGTACCTACTGAACACTATGTAAAAAATTAAGAATTCATAAAGACAAGAATGTAGAAAATAGCTTATAGAGTGAAATTTAACTATAAGACATAAATTTTTGATTAAGACATATATGCTATTACCTGGAAAGAAAAAACAAAATCAACTACATTTCTAAACAACTGAGATCAAATAAAGGGCTCCTGCTTGCTTCCCGTAAGTGAATGAGTGTCTCTATGTATATAGTGCACTATTTCACTCTTTCATTTCATTTACCTTGAACATAGTAAGCATTCAATAAGTGTTACCAACTATTTTTATAATTGTGGAAGAATAACTTAGTTACTGATTTAACAGATAATTTTCAATCAGGCTACCACCTTAAAAAAAAAAGAACAAAAAGACTGACATTGTTATAATTTTAATTTCAAACAACTCAATATTTTGGAAGACACTTGATACAAAGTATTCTCAATTCTCACTAAGTAATGAAGAACAAAATCTATTCAATAACCCATTAAACAAATAAATATTATGGCTATATAAATCAAATTTTAATCACATAACAATATAAATTGAAAAGCACATACAACACAATTTTTATAATACTGTTAACATAATTCTCATTTTGATGTTACATTTTAAAAGCAAGGATATTTACTCTGCCAAAAGATGATTTTTTTAAAAAGATTTTGAAAATGTATCAGTATATACATTTTATCTTACACATGCCTTTCCAGCAAAAGACATTAAAACCAATATGTAAAGTGCTTAGATACTGAGGAGATATTTTCTTTCATCTTCCAAATACTATAAACAAAGATTCCAATAAAGAAAACCACAAGTTTGTCAAAGTTTAAAACATCTGGCGACTATCTTAAGATAGTCATTCTTAGGAGTGCCATATTAAAGAATAGCCTGAAGGGTAGATGATAAATCTGTTCTAAAACTGGAAGTGTGTTTTTAATCCCACTGAATATAAACAGGTTTTTTTTTTTTAAGGAGGAACTATAATTAAGAAGCAGAGTGCCAAGAGACAAAAATACTCCATAAAAGGAAGCTTTAAAAAAATAAAGACTAGGGCTCAATAATAAAATAATCATGAGGATATAATGTTTTTACTGAGATGTTAGCACCCAGAAGGTAAATGTCAGTAATCCTTTTGTAACTGCTAACTGAAAAATACTGGGTAATAGGTTCACAGGTGATCATCTCATTATTGTGCTTCATGATTGCTGAAAAGATTACAAACATTCTTCTTTGAAAGATATTCTAGCTATAAATTTTAATAAGGTAATAGTAAACTCAGAAAGTCATTGTAAGGAATAAATGGGTTAATTATGATTAAAAACCAAAAACTGAATATATATCTCTTATGAATCTAGTTAGGATAATATTAGACCAGGAGTGGTGACTCAAGCCTGTAATCCCAGCACTTTGGGAGGCTGAGGTAAGGGGACTGCCTGAGTCCACGGGTTTGAGAACAGCCTAGGCATCTTGCCGAGACCTCATCTCTACAATCGATCAAAAAATTAGCTGGGTGTGGTCGTGCACACTTGTAGTTCCAGCTACTTGAAAGGCTGAGGTGGAAAGATTGACTGAGCCCAGCGTGTTGACACTGGGGTGTCTGTGAGCGTGCCACTGCACTCCAGCCTGGGCCACGGAGTGAGACTCCAACTCAAAAAAAAGATATTATTAATGCAAAAGTTAGTTTCATAAAAATACTATTTGACAAAATATACAATAGAGAGAGATGCATCAATAAGTCAAGAAATGTATCACATGAGGTCCTACAACTCATAGCTCCCACAGGATTTAAAATAAAACTGCCCACCCAAGCTTATCGATTTGAAGAAAGTATTCATGCTGTTTTTAAAAACAACCAATACTGGACTTAGTACAATGTAGAATATGAACACTTTACAGGACAAATAGAATTTCAAAAGTAAGCAAATCACCAATAGTCCATATGAAAGCAAAAATTTTAAGAATGTAAAAAAGAATGCAAAGTCCTGAATTCCAAAGTTATTCAGCTACTATGGGAGAAAAGTGTTGCAGGATTCCCTACTGGCATAAAATTTGCAAATAGATCTCTTTCCCAACATGTCAAAGATTTAAATTACACTAAGAAGACGTTACACTGTTCTAATTTGAGCATTTTTCGTATTTTCTAAATGCAAGAACTTTAAAAATGCTAATAAAGGATAATCAACCCAATGCTTAACTAGTTTCTAATTAGATGTACTATTATTCTTTTAGAAGGGAGAGGTGTCAGGACACTTTCTCTGCCAGGTAGTAAATACTGTGAGAAATGGGGGGGGGAGATATTATTAGTTATTTATAAAACGCAAAGTCCTCCCACATCCTGAATCTAAAATAAAATAAATTTTTTAAAAAATAAAAATAAGGGAACACCCCTTATCAACAAGGGTGCCTGAACGATGCCTATCTGTATACCTAACCCTTAACTATACCCCACAATTTTAAAATAAAACATATGTTAAAAATAAATAAATAAATAAATAAATAAATAAAAATAAGGCTGGGCTTGGTGGCTCAGCCTGTAATCCCAGCAATTTGGGAGGCCAAGGCGAGTGGATTGTCAGAGGTCGCGAGTTCGAGACCCATCTAGGCAACTTGGCGAGACCTCGTCTCTACAATAAATTAAAAATTAGCCGGGCGTGGTAGCGTGCACCTGTAGTTCCAGCTACTTGGAAGGCTGAGGCAGAAGGATCGCTGGAGCACAGTAGGTCGAGGCTGCGGTGGCCAGGAGCGTGCCACTGCACTCCAGTCTGGGTGACAGAGTGAGACTCCAACTCAAAAAAAAATAAAAAACAAATAAAATAAATAAAAATAAAACAGGACCAGGCACAGTGGCTCACACGTATAATCCTAGTACTTTGGAAGGCTGAGGAGGGAGGGCTGCTTGAGCCAGCCTAAGCAACATAGCAAGGCCTCATCTCTACAAAAAAAATTTCAAAAAATTAGCCAGGCATGGTGGTACGTGCCTGTAGTCTCAGCTATTCAGGAGAATGAGGTGGAAGGACAGCCTGAGTCCTGAAGGTCAAGGCTGGGGTGAGCTGTGATCATACCACTGCACTCCAGCTGGGTGACAGAGACCCCAACTCAAAATCATCATCATCGCAACTGAATAAAATGTTTTATTCAGGTCTACTAATAAGAAGAATATGATTCTCTTGGGGGGAATAACATTTCACTTAATTGATGTTCAAAGTTACTGTTATTTATCATCAAAATTGATTGTAAATATTCATCTGCCAATACTGATCTATAAAGATTTTAGCATATTTCAACTTTGAAAATGCCTTTACATGTAAATAGACGCTGCCAAAAACTGATAGAAATCCATAAGCATATGATTTTAATTGACCATATTTATCATTTAGAAGTCATTTATAGGATTCTATTAGAGTGTTCTCTTGACATTTCCCCTTTAGCATGTCAGTACATTGAAGATTAATCACCTCAAATTCAAGATTAGGTAGAAGCTCCTTGATTGTACTGTTAGATGGATTTTGAAATAAGTAAGTTATCTTTGCCCTTGCATCAAGGTCTGGAAAATACTGCTAAAACTATAATGTGAGCCCAGAAAATATATCTGCACTCCAATCTGGGGGACAGAGTGAGACTCCAATCAAAAATTAAAGATAAATAATAAAATAAGGGAAAAAATTCAAATATTTTCCACAAAATACCTGCTGATAAATAATACAGCAAATAATCATCAGCTTTAACAACCTTACATTTTCAAAAACTTTGTAAATTTCTCCAATTAACACTTTTTCTACTCCATACATATTTTTACTAATATTAGTTGTAACACATCTTAACAGATTCCACTTCAGATTATTCCAAATTAGTGTTTTCTCTACTTATTTGAAAATGGTCTGGAGATGTTCCCATTTTAAACTCAGCATTGACTCCTTTAATAAGCAACAACTGATTGGTGTCAGTAACATCTGTTGGCTCATCAGAGCCAAGTAAAACCATTTGAAAAATTATCTTTCTCTTTAATGGACTGATATTATGCCCAATGTCTTCAATTCTTTTTTTTTTCTTTTTTAATTTTATAGTTTGGGTCTCACTAAGTTGCCCAGGCTGGACTTGAACTCCTAGGCTCAAGTGATTCTCCCACTGCAGGCTCCCAAGTGGCTACAACTAAAAGCACAAGCCACTACATCTGACTAATGTTCTCAATTCTCAAAGCAACTATTGCCCCTAAAAGGCTAACAATCTTTTTAAAAAATGTATTTTTTTCTGAACACATTCTTTGGCTACTACAATAAAATATAGTTTAATTAACCTACCATTAGTAAATGGCTCTCCTTGCTTCACTAATAAACAAGCCACTCAGAATCTTACTTTAAGCATGGCCTCATTTTCAGCATGTGTGTGAAGAGGGGTATGAGTAGGTGTGTGGGTGAAAAATTCTGCTATGATGTGAAATTATGTTTTAAATTTTCTAATTTTTGAAAGTTTCTTTGCTGTGAATTTGGACTACTGTAAATGCGTAGCCTGGAAATGGTGATAAACACACACACAAACACTATTCTTTTAGTAGATCATACTAGTATATAGTACCCAATGCTTTACCATCTGATTGAATAAAATAATCCATGGTCCACTATCCCTTAAAAACATGAGATTCTCTCCTTTTCTTGTTTTGACCTAATATGCCCTAGTAATACACACACACACACACACACACACACACACACACAGTTACAGCACTGTAATACACGTGGCACTTGAAACACTGTTGAATTATAACTGTATCATTGAGATGTGTCCAGTGCCAAACAGCAGTGTGAAGCAATGAAAATGCCAGATCCAATCTCTGTTGCAGCTACTCAATTCTGCCATAGTGGTGGGAAAGCAGTCATAGAAAATACACAAAGAAAAAAGTATGTCTTCTAATAAAACTTTAATTATGGACACTAAGATTTGAATTTCATATAACATTCACAGTTATATGAAATTCAAT
Organism: Tarsius wallacei; assembly: GCA_963574415.1. Lineage (NCBI taxonomy): Eukaryota > Metazoa > Chordata > Mammalia > Primates > Tarsiidae > Tarsius > Tarsius wallacei. The sequence continues at coordinate 7,829 of CAUYQG010244701.1, forward strand.
TAAATTATGCACTTCAGAAATATTCTTTTTTCCCCCCTCAAAACTTAAACCTATAAAAACCTTTCTTAATTTCCAGACCATAAAAAACAAGAGGTAGAATATATTTGGCCTGTAGCCCATAGTTTGACAGCACCTACTTTAGATAAGTCACTTACTCACCTGGGTTCAGTTCACCCTTTTGTAACATGTGAATAAAATGATTGTTATACCTATCTACTACAGAGGGTATGATAGAGCTCATAAAAAATAACATATGACAGTTTCTGAAACTGTAAAACAAATAACTATCTTTAAATTTTAAATTGTTTTAAAACATAATTCTGTTTTCACATTCACAAAATATTGATTGTATAATATTCAATGTACTATACTAGGCAGAGTGGGGAAAATAATGAAGCAGTCTGATATCTTCTATTTTGTATGCATTTACAAGTGAGAAAAAAAAACATAACCAAAAGTAATACTGAATAGTTCATACTAAATACCAGATGTTGTCAATCCAATTCCATAAACATAATGCAATAAACATTCACAAAGCATCTACCTTGTTCAATACACAAAACTATGCACTTCAGAAATTCACTATACACACACAAAACACAAACATTTCACAAATTATTTTAATAAAATGTGTATTTCTGCAATCAACCTTTCCTAGAGCTTGTTCCATAAAAACCAGTACCAACAGCCTACTTCCTACTTCCTTTTGGTGGCTACATAATTTTCCCTTGTGTTATAGCTACAATCTAAACTCTAGAATAAACATTTAGGTTATATCTAGCTTTTGTAGTTTTCCAGGTAATATGGAAATAAACTTCCTTTTATTCTTTTTTTCAGTCGGCGTCTTGCTTTGTTGCCCAGGCTAGAATACAGTAGCACGCTCACAGCTCACCGCAGCCTTGACCTCAGCTCAAGGGATCCTTTTGCTTCATCCTCTTGAGTAGCTGGGACTACAGGTGCACACTACCATGCTAGGCTAATTTTTTTATTTTTTTTGTAGAGACGAGGTCTCACCATGTTTCCTAGGCTGGTCTCAAACTCCTAGGCTCATGCAATCCTCTCACCTCAGCCTCCCAAAGTGCTGGCATTGCAGGCGTGAGTCACCACGCCCAACTGGGAATAAACATCTTTATAGATGCATGGAGTTCACAGATCAAAGAGCACTTAAAATTTTAATTAATAATATAAACTTGTCCTTCAAAGAGGTTGCTACAACTTATAACCTTATCATAGTTTATAAAAGTGCCTATTCTTTACATCCTTGCCAATACTATGTATTACTGATTTTTAAAATACTTGCCAATATAATAGTGAATTTATTTTGAATTCCTCATAGGAGAGGAATTCACTAATATTACCTTTTCTATACAACATCTGTTCACAGCTGTTGCTCATTTTTAATATATAAATGCTACTTTTTTACTGACTTTTAGAAGCTCATTACATATTAAAGAAGTAGGACTTGGACTGCAATATAACTGAAAAGTTTTACCAGTTTGTAATTTGTCTTCTGACTTTTGCACAAAGTTTGACTTTGTCCAAACTTTTTGCAATGTGTAAAAAAAATGTATTTGTATATGGTCATATATCCATCTCAAGAATATACATATAAAAAAAACTTTAGGGTTAGAAACAGGGTTAAAAAACAACTACAAATGACACCTAAAGAAAGTAGAAAAAAGAGCTAGATATGTAGAAATAGAAAACATATATGCTTTACAGCAGGGGTTCCCAACCCCCAGGGCATGGACCAGTACTGTGATAGAAACCAGGCCTCACAGCAGCAGGTTGAACAGAAAAGAGAGCTAGTGAAGTTTCATCTGTATTTACAGTCACTCCCCATTGCTCGCATTACCGCTTGAGCTCCACCTCTTGTTAGATCAGCAGCATGAGAGTCTCATAGGAGCACCAACCCTGCATGCCATGCCCCTTAAGAGAATCTAATATTTGATGATCTGAGGCGGAGCTGAGGCTAGTGCTGGGGAGTGGCTGCAAATACAGATTAACATTAGCTGTGATGATTCACTGCACAGAGACCATAATAAATCAATTGCTTGCAGACTCATGTCAATACCCTATCAGTGAGTGGCTGGTGAGCTGATGCACTTCAATTGTACAGTTGCATCTGGCCACAGGCTTTAAGTCAGAATCCGACACTTATCTTAGTCCAGGCAAGGCCCAGGCATTATTTTATTTACTGCTTCCATCTGTCCTCTTTTTTGTTTTTATGGTGAGTTGTATAATTATTTCATTGTACATTATAATGTAATAGTAATAGAAATAAAGTGCATAATAAATGTAATATGCTTGAATCATCCCAAAACCATCCTCCACCCAACCATGGTCCATGGAAATAGTGTCTTCCATGAAACTAGCCCCTGATGACAAAGGTTGGGGAGTGCTGCTCTACAGAGTAATGACAAAGCCAAAGTTGGTTCTTTAAAAAGGCTAGCAGGCTGGGCTCAGTGGCTCAGCCTGTAATCTCAGCACTTTGGGAGGCCGAAGTGACTGGACTGCCTGAGCCCATGGGTTTGAGACCAGCCTAGGCAACTTGACAAGACTTTGTCTCTACAATAAATCAAAAATTAGCCGGGAGTTTCGGCTAGTTGGAAGGCTGCGGTGGAAGGATTGCTGGAGCCCAGCAGGTAGACACTGGGGTGGCCGTGAGCATGCCACCGCACTCCAGCCTGGGCGACAGAGTAAGACTCCAACTCAAAAAAAAGGGGGAGGAGGGGCTAATAAAATTGGCAAACCCTTGCAAAGAGGGCAGACATAATCATTAGCAGAAATAAAAAAGGACACATTTCCACAGATCATATACACATAAAAAAATCACAGAAAGATACTGTGAACAAAGTTATGCTTACACATTTTAACATTTAGACAAAATGTACAAATACTTAGAAAATCAAATTTTACCATAGCTAATTTAAAATGTGAAAATATAAAAAAGTCACTTAACCATTATTTAATGGGACTTTCTCACAAAGAAAACCCCAGATCTAGGTAGTAGTACCAGTGAATTCCACCAAACATTTAAGGAAGAATTAACACCAACCACAGGCAAAATATTCCAAGAGAGTAAAAAAAAGATAAGAACAACAAAAAGAGGGACCACTAAAATGAAGAACATCTGTCATTAAAGACACCATTAAGAGAATGAAAAAGCAATCTGAGAAGGCATATGTCAACCAAAAAGAGTCATAACCTAAGTATATGGAAATTTCCTATTAATTGATCAAAAATTAATAAATACCAATAGAAAACTGAGTAAAGTACTTAAACATGCAATTAACAAAGAAGTAAATTCAAATAGTCGATAAACAAATTTGAAAATGCTTAACTTTATTGGTGGTCACAGTCAGGGAAACACACTTAGTATAGCTGTAAGTTTGTTTGTTCGTTTTTAAAGGTTGAAAATAACAGTGGAAGAACTAGAGCTCCCGGTCCTGCTGACAGAAAAATAACACTTTGGAAAAACTTTTAGTAGCATCTTGTAAAGTTTAAGACAAGCATATCCAGTGACCTAGTATTTCCATCCCTACATACAATTTCAGCAGAAATCTGTGTACATGAACACCAAAAGACACATCCAAGAATGTTCACATAAAAACATTATTTGTAAAACAGCCAAACTAGAAACAACCCAAATATCCACCAACAGGAGAATATAAAAATAGAGATGAATTCATACAATGGACTAGAAACAGAAAATGAACAAAAGCACTGCTACATACAGCAATGTGGATAAATCTCACAAACAATGATGAGCCAAGGAAGTCAAAGACAAAAAGTATACACTACATAGTTCCATTTATTTAAAGTTTAAAACAGCAAAGCCAATCTCTGATGTTAGAAGTCAGGATAGAAGATACCTTTGGGGAAGAAAGAGGGGGGCTAAAGGGTGTTTCTGGGCTGCTGGCCAAGTTCAATTTCTAGAACTTAATGGTAGTTAAACAAGTATGTTTACTTTGAGGTAATTCTTTCAGCTGTACACTTATGATTTGTATACTTTTCTATGTGTGTTATACTTCAATTCATAAAAACTTAATAAAAGAAGAATGAATGTTGAGTTTTGTCAAATGTTTTTCTAGCATTTATGAAAACATTCATAAAAATTTCTCCAAAAATCTACTAAAATGGTGCATTGGTCTGTATCCAATCAAAAGATATAAACCATACAGTAAGATACATAAGGGAAGTTTAACATAAAGAATTATTTTAACTCTGATAAAAGAGTAACTCAAGATATAAGAAAGCTCCACCCCAGGGCTAACTGAAGTGTATCTAATGAAGGAAAGACTTGTAAAGGTCAGACCTCACTGGAGAAGGTGTGGTTCAACAACCAGATAGCAGAAAAGTTTCTTGTTTTAGTGGGTCTGGAGTTGCTGAGCAAACAACAGAAACCCTCCGGGAAGTATGATAAGTTATATTAATAGATACTCTAATTTTGAAGGATTCTTTCATTTTGGGATAAACCCCACTTGTACTAGTCCCTTGATATTTGGTTGCATTCTATTTACATTGCTGTTAATACAGTATAATATATAAATTGTGGCTGTGTATGTAGAAAAATATAAAAACATATTTTTAAATTAATTTTGTAACCATCTGCCATGTAAATAGTCTTGTTTCTATTTATTGTTCAGTTCATATTTTTGGTTTTATAAAAATACAATCATTTCATCTCCAAATAGTATTTCCTTTCCTTACGATTTTTATACCATTCTCATTTTTATCAAAGTGTCATTATCTGACTTACAATTTTAAAAAATCGACCTGTCTGCTATGCTGAAAATATAACAAAGGCAGAGAGGGTTAAAGGAGAGAAACTAAGAAGATACTACAAAAATCTAAGCAAAGGATGATGGTGGCACAAAAGGGGAAGTTGAGAGACAGATGACTTTAGCAGTGGAGATGAATAAGTGATTGGATTTCAGGATATATTTCACAAGTGGTCTCAGCAGGATTTCCTGAAGGATTATATGTGGGATATAAGAGAAAGAGAGAGATCAAGAATGACTATAAGGTTTTTATTCTGAATAACTAGAAGGATAAAATTGCCATCAAGTGAAACAGAGAAGGTTGCAGGTAGAACAAGTTATGGGGGAAAGACTAGGAATTCAGTTTTGACACATTGAGTTTAGAGTACCAAAACTACAAGAACATTCACAATGAAAGAGCAAATCAACTAACCTCTCAAACATGACTGACTCTTCAATATTCCAGTATTGCTATGATTAAGGACACAGAATGCTATACCATAGGGCACACTGTACTTTACTGCAAAGAATGATTTCGTGACACACAAAAAGTATAGAGACTTGACAAAAGTTGTCATCTTTCTGGCAGAAACTGACCTATCCGCTGATTGTAATGTGCAAGGAGAAACAAAATGCACTCATCCAAGGCAAAACCAAAAGACCCAAATACCCCACAAGTACATTCCATATGATCTTCATAAATGTATAAAATGAGTAGAAGAGAGTATTCTTGATACAGCAGACAATACCAAGCTCCCAGTAGTTTCATGATAGATACACAAACAGATGTTAAATAAATAAATTCAAGAAAAAGAAAATATAATCCTATAGTTCATGGTTCTAGAGAGGTAGTCATTTTGTACCCCAGCGAGATCTGGCAAGTTTACTTCAAAAAAAAGACAACTTGGATTTAAAATATGAACTCCAGGACCTTAAAGTTCCCTATTTAACAGTATGATATACTTTTCTTTGTTCAGTGCTACCTCCTTTCATTACTGCAAAAAAATAGTCATGAGGAACAAAATATTTGTACAGATGAAAACAGAAGCATGCAATTTTGTGACATATATAATCGAAAGGTAGTCAAAATTAGAATCAGTATCAAATCCTTTGCCAACTATCTACTCCTCAAATAATTTCTAATATGGCAAAGCTATCATACTAAGGTAAATACAAGGCAACAAAGAAAATTATAGAGAAAGTTACCACATGCAATATAAAAATATCTGGGCCGGGCTCGGTGGCTCAGCCTGTAATCCCAGCACTTTGGGAGGCCGAGGCTAGTGGATTGCCTGAGCCCACCGGTTCGAGACCCGCCTGGGCAACTAGGCGAGACCTTGTCTCTACAATAAATAAAAAATTATCCAGGCGTCGTAGCACGTGCCTGTTGTTCTGGCTACTTGGAAGGCTGAGGCGGAAGGATTGTCAGAGCCCAGCAGGACGAGGCTGCGGTGGCCGGGAGCGTGCCACTGTACTCCAGTCTGGGTGACAGAGTGAAACTCCAACTCAAAACAAAACAAAACAAAATCTGGAAAACCATCAATAATTCAAATAATCATAATACTTTGTCTAGTTACTGACAATTATTATTAAGATCTGACCACTACTGTACATCCCGCACATAGAAGACTTTCATTAGAGTATATGCTGGCTTCTCACTTAACTAAAACTCACTACACTCTACACAATGCTTTGGTTGAAAATGTTTTCTTTTTATTATACGTGACATAAGAGTTATTATTTTGTTTTTATCAGCTGAAGATTATAAAATACTTCTATATACTTTAGTATGTATTTTACATATGGGCAATAAAATGTATTACAAAACATTTTCCATTTTAAGTTAGTTATTTGGCAGAAAATCTCCCACAGCGCTTAACTTATTATTATTATTTGCTACAGACTCTTCCTAAAAGCAAGAGGCAGCCTATTTTCTCCAGATGACTCATTAACTAAAGGCACAGTAGAATGAAGTGTTCCAACTTGAAATACCAATAGCTATATATAACCTCTTCCACAACATTAGAAAATTCAGAGCCTCTTTTTAGTCTTGAGTCTAGAGTCACGTGTAAAAAAAAAAAAAAAAAAAAAACACAATTAGGGCACTAGGTGATCAGAAGGAAAAAAAACCTGAAACAATATAAAGGGTTTTTTTGTTTTGTTCTTTAAGCATTCAGCAATAAGGAAGAACACTCCACAAATCACAAAAAATGAAATTAGTTTTTTGTTCTCATTCTTTAGATAAAACATTTTCTCTTGCACAAAAGCATTTAACACCTTAATAAATACTAGTCACAAAAATCAAGTTATCAACTAGTCTCCAGTGTAAACTGAAAGTCTTTTTCAACCATTAAACAAATGAGAATCCAGACACAGTTATTTCACTTGAGATTATCCTTTAGAGGAAAATAGGAAAATACTTTGTAAATCCTTTTTAAAATATTAAATGAAATTATTTTTTCTGGATGTTTATTTGGCATGTAAAATTAAAATATAAAAGCAGTATCTGAAATTACTAACCAAAAATACTGATAGATTCTCCCAATGAGAAACAGAAAAACTAGTCCACAGTAAGTCAGAGTAAAAAAAAGAGAAGAAGAGTATAAAAAAAAAATTAACAGCTTTTGAGTCCTTAGATTTAGTTATCCCTAAAGCCCAAACGGGGTGTGTGTGTGTGTGTGTGTGTGTGTGTGTGTGTGTGTGTGTGTGTGTAGCTTAGTGAGTAAGTTACTAAATTGTTTTTTTTTTTAAACGAAAGGATTTATTTGGAAAAAAATATGGAACACTTCACAAATTTGTGTCTCATCCTTGCTCAGGGGTCATGCTAATTTTCTCTGTATTGTTCTAATTTTAGTATATATGCTGCCAAAGTGAGCACCTAAATTGCTTTTTTAACCCAGAATACCACTAGTTAAGATTTCCTGTCACTTGTAATGAAGAATCTTAATACAATGCAAAAATATTACTTTAAAAAGGAGTAAACCAACTGTTCATACAGCTATGGGGAGTTAGGAATTTTCAGGTGTACGTCATACAAATGTATGACATCATAAAATTTTCCTGAAGTAGTTATCTCTTTCAAAACTGTAGTAGTGCTTTTAGCAGAAAAATTAGTTGTTAGGGAATTCAAAATGGTAACAGGAGTATCATAGTCATGGTATAATTACTGATGATCTTTTTATTTTTCATTTTATTTTTATGTATTTTCCAATTTCTCAACAAAAACATAACACTCAAGATGAGAAAGAAATATGGTACATTTTATTTTTCTTTACTTCTATTTTATTTCATTTCATTTCAGTTTATATGAGTCAGGGTCTCTGTCGCTCACGCTAGAGTGCAGTGGGGTCCAATCATGGCTTATTACAGCCTCAAACCCCTGGACTCAAGCAATCCTCTAGACTCAGTCTCCCAAGTAGTTGGGACTACAGATACACCACCATACCTGGCTAACTTTTTATAGAGACGAGGTCTCACTATGTTACCTAGGCTGATCTCAAACTCCTAACCTCAAGCTATCCTCCTGCCTTGGCCTCCCAAAATGCTGGGATTACAAGTATTACTTTTAAATAAGGATACATTTTAAGTAATTTTAACTTTCATCATGTTTCAAAGGATATCTTTGCTTAAGTCTAATCTTCACATAGTTTTGAGAGGTGAAATGTTTGGTTAGTCCAATTCAGCAAATATTTATCAAGTATCTACTAAGGTTTCAAGCAGAGTGTCATACCAAAAATGTAGATCCTAGAAGAAGTAATAAGAAAGACTTCAGAGAACATTTTAATATCATTTAAAAATATTTTTTTCAGTGTGATGTCTGAGTTGCAATCAAGCTTAATCAAGGCTTTATGACAAAACATGGCTCAATTCAATAATGTTGAGAATAAACTCTGAAATGGGTGAGCTGCTTCATTCTATTTTCATTTCCAACCTACTGACATAATTTTCAAAAGTGTCCACATTCCAAATCACTTGCAATATAGGCTTATAATGTACTTTTCAAATAAATAATTCCTGAAAATAATCTCAGAAAAAATACCTTCCATGAATATTAAGAAAAGTAAAGTAGCAATAACATCTATTTTAGATCCTATTTTCTACTACAATAAATAGTTATAAAGGTTCCACTCCAGAGGTATGTAAAGAGGTATCTCTAATATAGTTCAACTTCACCGAAATATTTTAATACTTTATAAATTTTAGCCAAAAAACCCACTAAGACTTTCAGATAAACTACTTTATATAAGTTTTAAAAGTTTTATGGTCACTGTTTTTTAAATCACAGACTTATAGACTCTCTACTAAAAGTATCATTTACCATTCCAATAAGCAACCACCCTATCTCATCTTCATACATTTTTTAGCAGTCAGTATCACTGTACTATAGGCTATTTAACAATTTCTATATTGAACTTTAGTTTATATAATTATATAACAATGTAAACCAAAACTTTCCACATCAAACTTCCCATTAATTTACAAATATTTCAAATATGCTTTACATTCATGTCTATTAATTCTAAAAATAGCCAAACTGTCTTTAATCCAAGTCTCTGTATGTAAATAGACACACAGCATGGTATTTGAAAAGATTTGAGTTTTAAAAGTACTTACAAAATCTATTTCTTTTCTTTTCTTTTCTTTTTTGAGTCAGAGTCTCACTCTGCCACCCAAACTGAAGTGCAGTGATATGCTCACGGCCACTGCAGCCTCAACCTAATGGGCTCAGGCGATCCTTCCTCCTCAGCCTTCCAAGTAGCTGGAACTACAGGCGCATGCCACCATGCCCAGCTAATTGTTTGATTTATTGTACAATGTCTTGCCAAGTTGCCCAGCTGGTCTTGAACCCCTGGATTCAGGCAATCCTCTCTCCTCTGCCTCCCAAAGTGCTGGGATTACAGGCGTGAGCCACTGTGCCCGGCCTCAAAATCTATTTCTAAATCTAATAATTTTATGCAAGTACATATAATAATCTTGTACTCAAGTATCATACAAAATATATTTTACAGCATATATTTTTTATATTTTTTCTTTTCCAAATCAGTTCCATTCCATAACACTGATTTCACGTGCCATTTATATTACTACCTTAGCTAACAGGACTTAACTTTCTCCTGTCTCAAGATTATTTCTTAATTTTCCTTTATTACTTGTTTTTCTACATAGCTCATTAATATAGATTTCCTTATACTCTAGTTTTAGTCTCATCTAAGAAATTTTTCTTGAGTGATCATGTCCACTCACTCCCAATTATCTATGCTGATAATTCACAGATATATAACTCTAGCTGAGATCTCTATCTTGAGCTTCAGGATAAATAGGACCACCTGGATTCAAATCCCACCTTTTCAATTCCTAGATATGTGATGATAAAAGAGGTCTCAGTTTTCTCATTTGTAAAACAGAGATAAGAATGGTAACTACTTCATGTTGGTATTCTTATGAGCACTAAATGTGACAATACATGCAAATAACTTGCCACAATGTGTAAGTGCTAGCTCTGAGTCTTTTTTGCCCACATTATGTAAAAATCATACTCATATCCTTGGGTGAGTTAATTTCAAATATCATTATCTATAAACCAGAATAATTCCTTCCTTGAGAATCTGCTATGTCTAGCAAGATTATCAGTTTGTTTTTAACACTGTACAATGTGAAAACTGGAAGTCCAGAAGCTATTTAAACTCAAGAGATTGAACTACATAGGTAAGTCCTGGGCTCCTTATTCCAGGACTTGGAATGTGCCTGGGCTCTTGAGCATTCAGTAAATCCTTGATAAATCAAAAGGTAAGTGGCCAGGTGCAGTGGCTCATGCACTTTGGGAGGCTGAGATGAGAGGATTGCCTGAGCCCACAGGTTCAAGACTAGCCCAGGCAACTTGGCAAGACCTCATCTCTACAATTAATCAAAAAATTAGTCAGGCATGGTGTAGCATGCCTGTGGTTCCAGTTACTCGGAAGGCTGAGGCTGAAGGATCACCTGAGCCCAGCAGGTGGAGGCTCAGTGGTCGTGAGCGTGCCACTGCCCTCCAGCCTGGGTGACAGAGTGAAACTCAAAAAACAAAAAACAAAAAAAAAGTCTCAATGCCCACGGTATTTAAAAAACACATTTGAACTAAAAAAAAAGATGGGAAATCATTTAGGAAGTAGCTTACACAAATATTGATTCAGAGACTATTAAGGCCTTAAGGATGTAATGCATTAGGTATTATCATTAATATCCTTTATCTCTGATTGACGACCACTCTCTCAACCTGACTAAAACCTAAGAAATCTTTCCTTTCACTTGCTTTTTAAATCACTAAGTCTGTTGATTCCTCCTCCCAGAGAGCCTTCAATTCTCTCTCTCTCCTCTTCAATCTCATTGACATGTTTCAGGGTCTCCTTATTTCTTCTTTGGACTACTTCAACAGTCTGTCTTTTGGATTGCATAAAAGCTTTCTTTCAATCCATTCTCCACACTGTGTAATGAAGTAACTCTCATATTTAACATCATCCCCATTACTTACTGAAAACAATTCTAAACTTCTTAGCAGAATGTGTACATATGTATAATATATACATAAAATACAACCTAGTTTAATGTCTATAATATCTACTAAAAATCAATTCCCCAACTCATGCATTATACTTCAGACATACTAAGGTATTCTCATTAAATGCTTTTTCATGTCTCTATCTTTTGCAAAGACTATTCACAAGTACAACCATGCCACACACATAGCTTCCAACCTATCATTCAATGTAAGTTCCTACTTGTCTTTAAACACTCAGCTTAAGACATTACATTCTCTCTAAGGACTATCTTGTTAATCTTCCAACTCTAAACTAGATAGCCCTCCTTTATGATCTCAGAGGTACCCTGTAAGTATTTATCATAACTCTTATCACTTGCTTATTGAATTACTATGTGAATACCCAGAATTCTGAGACTTGTCTGCTCATTTCTACAGTGCTAATAATGTCTATACTCAAGAATAAATACATGAAGTGCCCATCATTTAATAAATGTTCCAGTAAATGACAGCTATACTATATCACTAATATTTTTCTCAAAGGCAAGCGCCTTAACATTTCCTAACTCCAGTAGCTAGTTCAGTACTTGGCAAAAAATAAATTATTATGTCTGTAAAATGAATAAACCAATGGTTCAGAAAGATGACTCCTGCAGCATTGTAAAAGATGGATTTGAGAAAGTCCTGCAAAAGACCCTTTAAGACCTCAGAAGAAGAGAGTCACTTTTAGGTTATTTTTAAAACCAAATACACACTTCACACAGATCCAGTTGAGAATTACAACTAAAAGAAGCTTCTGTTATTTTATGTGGTAGTAGGGGCAGAGGAGTGGGGAAGTGGAAGAGTACCCAGTCCCTTGTGTGTTGTTAGGACAGGAGAAATGGAGCCACAGAGAAGAGTACTACAGCACTTAATGCAAGAGATGAAGATGAGGGCAACAAACATAAATAGAATTGAGGGTGATACCGGAGAGTCATTTTCGATGGTAATAAGAGTTAATGAACAACCTAGTTGTGAAGGTTTATAACGCAGAGATCAAAGATGGTTAAAAACATCTAGAAAGACAAAATAAGTTAATTGTAACAACAAGTCAAAAAGCAAGGCACACAATTAAATTGACGCAGGTTTAGAAACTGACAAAGTCGGCCAGGCTCGGTGGCTCAGCCTGTAATCCCAGCACTTTGGGAGGCCGAGACAAGTGAACTGCCTGAGCCTGCGTGTTCGAGACCAGCCTGGGTAACTTGGCAAGACCTTGTCTCTACAATGAATCAAAAATTAGCCAGACGTGGTAGCACATGCCTGTAATTCTGGCTACTTGAAAGGCTGAGGCAGAAGGATCGCCCAGAGCCCAGGAGGTCGAGGCTGGGGTGGCGGTGAGTATGCCATGGCACTCCAGCCTGGGCAACAGTCTCCAACTCAAAAAAACAAAAACAAAAAAACCCAGCAAGGTCAAAAGAAAAAGAGAATTCATAATAGTTGTAAGATGTAGTGAAATAAGTGACCATGCTTTTAGGCTGGATAAAGAGAGTAAAGGGAAACTAGGAAGGAGCTAAACAAGAAGCACACATAAATTATTTTTTTAAAAGAAGTTCTGGGTAGGGGCTAGGTTTAGAATGTGGTCACAGAAGAGGAAGTTCAAATGCAATGGAGATAAATGTAGTTACAATAGAGGAGTTCAAGAATGAGTGTTGCTAGAAATGTCTTCCACATGAGAACTAGTAAGACAGCAGAAAATAGAGTATTTATAAAGCAGGTACCCAAGTTTTCAAAGAACTTAGAGGGATCTAAAAGGTGACATCAGAACTCAAAAAGCTTCCTTAGCCTGATCTAGTCTTATGACTTAAGAGGTTAACTGAAGCTTGCTTCAGCTTCAATAAATTAGAATGTATCACTTCCAAAACAAGTCCTTGACTGCTCTCTAGAATTTTGTCAATATACACCTGACAGCTTGTCATGGCTAAAAAAGAACATCCTACGACACATTGGGTGATTTTCACATACTGTAAAATAAAAGTAACAGCAAAAAAAATCTGATTTTACACTAAACAATGGTCATTTAATAATCTTATACTAGAAGGCATTATTGAGCAATTCTTGGTTCTAAAGATTTTGATAAGGGAGTGACTCAAACAGAAAAAAGGAAAAAAAACTCCATGCATATATTTGGCACACCCATGAACACTTCTGCAAAAAATACATGTTTTATGAAAACTTCAGCTGTTATCATTATCATACTATATCAATAGTTATTCTTAACATAGGCACAGTTTTAAAAGCAACAAAACAATTTCTTATTAAGATAGTTAAATCCAACAAAGAAATAAAACCAAACCTTATAACTTTTTAAAGCTTAAGGGAATTATTATGTTTTATGGCTATTCATAATATTTTAGTACATCTTAAATGATCCAACTACAGTGTCTTTTCATAAGTACTTTGGTATCACCATGCAATTTTAATCCATATGCTTAAACCCCTTTCACAGTTTACAAGAACAAAGCAGTTTTGATTCACAAACAATGCCCTGCAGTCAAATACGCTCATGAGGTATTAATTTACAACTTCATCTGTGATCAGTTAAACTGCATGTGAAATCTTAAACATCCTTAAAAAGCTCACCACAAATAGTTCAATAAGAGATTTTTTTGTAACATTACTTTAACAAAAAACATGTAAGATTAAATTCTATTGTAAAATAAAACCAAATGCCACTTGCTTTTAAGGATAACCCACTAACAAAACATCTTTTAAACTGTCACCTTTTCCATCTAAAACATTAAAAATATAACACTGGTATCAAAAACATATGCTTCATAAGCTCTGGCAAGACAAGTCACAGATTTTAAGAAAACCAATTTCATGAAGAAAATGTGCATATTTCAACAAATAAAATGTCTCTTTAATCAGTTGTAGGAGTTAGACTTATTAAAATATCAGGTCAATCTGAATCATCGACCAAAACAAAAGATTAAAATTACCAGTTTTTCCAAACAACAAAAACGTCAGGTCCACACAAGTAATGAAAAAGACAACAATAATGGAAGATCATGACATAAATTTCCAATTCAGCTTATGTCAGTAAAAAACAATAATTACCAACCTCTCAAATTTTGCAGTTTTAATTTTCATATTTGTGTAATTTGAACCTCACAATGTTAATTTACTCAGGATTTAGTGTTTGTTTGTCTGTTTGTTTAGTTAGCTACAGGTAATAGTTATCTTGACTGGTCTTCTAAGCTAGTCAGAGGAATTATTATCTCACATAACAAAAAGTCCAGAAATAGAGCAACTCCAGGGTTAAATTAATTTACGGCTCAACATCATCATGAACCTAGGTTCTTTCCATGTTTTTCCTGTGCCACATCCATCCTTAGTGTGATGACTTTTTGTCCCCTAATGGTTTCTAAATAGCTATACTAGTTACAAATAACAATTAATGTCTACAGCTCAGAAGAGAGACAGCCTTCCCCTTCCTTATGTTTCTTTACTAAAAGGGTGGAGAAACTTCCCCAACAAACTTCCTCTTAAGGTCACTTATTATTGGCCACTCATTATTAAATCACTGGAAAAGGGAATGAAATATGTGATTGGCTTGGATTAACTCAGACTCAGCCTTTGAAGGTAAAGAAGAACAAGAAGAACCCAACTTCCAGTTTAATACGGGGGTATCTGATAAGTGACGAAAACTAAGTATCAAATCAAAAGTAAAGCATCAAATCACCACTATCTTCACAAATTATTTCCTTTTCAAGTGATTCAAGTGACCCTTAATGAGAAATGCTTGGAACCAGAAGTGTTTCAGATTTTAGAATTTTTCATATTTTGGAATTTTTGCACTATATTTACAATCTTTAATCCAAGAAACTGAAATGTTCCAAAGAGTATTTCTTTTGAGCATCATGTTGCTGCTCAAAATCTCTGGGATTTTGGAGCATTTCAGATTTCAAATTTTTGAATTATAAATACAGAACTTGTATATACAACAATGTGGCAACTCTTTTTGTAACCCTAAATACCTCAATTCTGATTAACTGAATATCTCTCTAGAAAACTTAATTTTGCATCTAAATTAGGAAAGACAAAATAAATACTATAATTCAAAATATATGTCAAACTTCCAATAAAACCCAACAACTCAGTACATGTATAAAGTTCTGATTCCGTCTGAAATCCCACTAAAATTACTCTGAAAGACAAAAGAACCAAAAAAGGAAATAACGGTGACAACAGTCTAGATACTGGAAAGCAGAGTGAAGAGCAGTGATTAAACACAACAGACCCAAGAAAGCTGCATCCTAAACATTAATGGAGAAAACCAGAAGTTGAAAAGTAAACAAATTTATACTGCTATACTCCCAAAGACCACGCTGGGTAACATTAGGAATCTCTAGGGATGGGAGTGAAAGTTAGCATTAAAGCTTATTTAGAGCAGGCAGGATGGTACCCACCTATACTCCCAGCTACTTAAGAGGCAGTCGGAGAACTGCCTAAGGCCAGGAGTTTGAGACCAACCTAGGCAGCACAATGAGGCCCTGTCTCTTTAAAAAAAAAAAAACTTGTTTAAAAGGCAGCTAGACTCTACGATCCCCACTTGTATTCTGCACATAAGAGAAATGCCTTTCACCCAGGCAAAAAACGGAGGGCCATTTTCTGGCAAAAATAAATAGAATATTGTAAAAACATGTTGAAAACGTGAGGGTTAATAAGAAGTTAAGTTAGCACACTAAACTTTGGAACTTCCACGTTTATTCTCCTTGGCTCTCAGAAAGTAGGAACTTGGAAACGGCATGTTTCTATAATCAACCTGGCCTAAGAAATGATCTAATAATATTAACATCAAGCAAGTCCTCTACAAAAAATCCCATTCAGGTCATGCAACAGTGAATCAAACAGTTGACAAGTCTAGGGTTAATTTAAAATTAAAAGACGACTGTCTTTTAATTTCCCACTCTTAAAAATAAGCAAAAGACAAAGATCACCAGACATTTTGAAGAAAATTACTACTGTGAAAGACAGAGACTAAAATAAACAAGAATTTTTAAATGAGAGCTTGGAGAAAAAAGAGACATGCAGCAGAAAAAATGTGAGAAAAAAACCTATCTCCCATTAATACCCTTAGCGAATGAAAGAAGATACTACACATTCATGAGACAAGAACAGATGTTATTTTTTTTAAGTATTAACACATACTATTTTTATAAGTATCATAGAATGAGAATTCTTTGAATTTTAAAAATGACGGTAAAAATAAAAATGTCTCAAACAGTAGAATAAAATTTAAAAAGATAATTTACATGACCAGCCCAAGATATCCCATATTCAAATAATTGGAGTTCTAAAAAAGAAAGAACAAAGAAAATGGGAAGAAATCAAATAAATGATTCAGGAAAATTTCTCAAAACTCAAGGACATTATACTCTATATCAAAATAATCTACCACTAATGGGCCCAGCAAAATGGATGAAAAGAGACCCATTTCAATATATTATCATAATGAAGAAAATCCTAAAAGCTTTAGAAGGAAAAAAAAACAAGTTTCCAACAAAGAATCGGAATGGCATCAGGTTTCATCACAGCAACATTGAAAGCTAGAGGACAATAGAGCACTTCTTTGAATATGCAAACAACAATTTTTACAAAAAATGAAACACACTACTAAGATTTTCAGTAAGCTGGTTTACAGTAACCAGTATATCAAAAAAAGGTGTGAAAGCACTCAAATCTGAGCAACTCTATTATTTCAATTATATACAAAGACTAAGGAAAAGAGTTGTGATTTCATTCAAGGTGCTCTCAACTCTCATTCTGAAACTTCTGACTAGAACTTGTAATGTTCGTGAAACACATTCTTCCTCCTAATAAAAATCATGCAAAATCAAGAGTAACAAAAGTAGCATTTTATCTTCAGCAAAATTAGGAAACAAATATAGTCAACAGGTGCTGCAAATTCATAATGAAAAAAATGGAGTAATCAATTATGGTACAGAACAACTATAAATGTAGTCTGTAATCTCTGTCAAAAGCACTATGAAGAAAAGCACAAAATGTAGCAAGAGGGTCCAGTAGTAGAAATTCACTAAACAGAGCCTAGGAAAATACTTTTTGAAGGTGAGTGGAGTATCACCTTCAAAATGCAGAATTATACTACTAATTTGCTAAGTTAGAAATAAGACAAAGATGCCCACCATCACCACTAATATCTAACATTATACTGAAATACTAGCCGATACTATTTTAAAAAATAAAATTAGAGATGTAACTATTGGGAATTGAGAGGTAAGTCCATTAGTACTTGAAGCTATTATTAATGCATAGTTTTAAAAGCATCCCCACCCACCCCACCAAATTAACTAAAAACTACACAGAATAAGAGAATGAGGTAAGGTAGATAGGTAAACAATAAATAAGTCAGTAACTTTTTTTTTTTTTACAAAAAACTGGAACCAGCTAAAAAAGATCTTGATTCACAAAACCAATGAAAAGGGTGAAGTAAACTTTTAAAATGTTTAATATATGAGAAATTTTAAGCACTCTGAAGGCATTATCAGAAGACTTGAAACAGGAGAAATGAAAGACATACCATGCTCTTGGTTAGACTCAATACTAGGATGTCAATTTACCTCAGGCTAATTTGTAACTTGAACATAATCACCATAACAAAACAGGTTTTAGTTTTTTTGGGGAGATGAGTGGTACAGATGAAATATATGATAAAATGTTGGGAAGTAAAAATAATAAAGTGAGAAACCCTGAAAAACTAAAGAAATGAGAAGGGACTAGCCAACTCAGAATAAAACTATTTTAACATTTCAATAATAAAACTAGCACCATAAATAAAAAGCCACACCAGTGGAGCATAAAAAGAAAGTCCACAAGTAAACCAAAATAAGCACAGAAATGCAGATATAACATTAACAAATGGTAAAAGTGGTATCTCAAAATAATAAGGAAGAGGTGGAGTAGTCAATATAAAGTATAGAATAACTGGATGATTGGCCAGGTATAAAAAATAAAGTAGAATTCACAACTACATGTAAGGATAAATTATAAGTGGATCAAATATTTAAGAGTGAAAAACGAAATTTAGAAATCCTAAAAGAAATAATGATTAAGTTCAATAACATAACAATAAAATATATCAATAGAAAAATTAGCAAAATAAAATCCAAATTATTATCTTGTAAAAATATGTGCAACTCATAAGATAAAGGGAGTATGTCCCTAAAGCATAAAAAATTCCAGAAATCACTAAGAAGACACACAATCCCCCCAAGAAAAAGCAGATATTTCACAAAGAGAAAAGCAAATGATTATTTTTTTTTTTTTGAGTTGGAGTCTCACTCTGTCACCCAGACTGGAGTGCAGCGGCCGCTCCGGGCCACCGCAGACCCGCTGGGCTCCGGCGATCCTTCCGCCTCAGCCTTCCAAGTAGCTGGAACTACAGGCGCGCGCTACCACGCCCGGCTAATTTTTTTTTTTTAATTTATTGTAGAGATGAGGTCTCGCTTGCCCAGGCGTGTCTCGAACCCGCCAGCTCAGACAATCCACTCACCTCAGCCTCTCAAGGCGCGGGATTACAGGCTGAGCCACCGAGCCCGGCAGCAAATGATTTTTAAACAAGATCCTCAGTTCACTTGCGAAGAAAATACAAATTAGAAGATAAAACAACATTATGTAGTGATCAAACTAGCAAAAAAAGATCCCCAATTTTTTGTGTGAGGCTCTAAGTAAAAGGTACTTTTTGGAGGGAAAAAAAGCCAAGAAAAAAGAAAAAGAGGAACAAACAAAAATTAAAAATCACAATTATGTTAAAAGAGAAAGATTATAAAATTAAAGAAAAATCCAATTAATGACTTTTATAAAAGATACATCAAAAGTACAAGGACACTTAATATTTAAAAGTGAAAGGAGATAGGCATGATGGAGCACACTTACATTCCCAGCTACTCAGAAAACTATGACAGGAAGATCACTTGATGCCACAAGTTTGAGGCTGCAGTGTGCTATGATCACACATATGAATAGACACTACACTCTAGTCTGGGAAGCATCGCGATCCCCCTCTCTAAAAACAGAAGAAAGAAAAAACAGGCTGGGCTGTGTGGCTCATACCTGTAATCCCAAAGCTTTTGGGAGGCTGAGGTGGGAGGATTCCTTGAGACCAGAAGTTCAAGAGGAGCCTGTGCAACATAGTGAGACCTCCATCTCTACAACAACAACAAAGGCAGCTGAGCGTGATGGTGCATGCTTGTCGTCTCAGCTACCTGGGCAGCTGAGAAGGGAAGATTGCTTAAACCTAGGAGTTTGAGGTCACAGTGAGCTATGATTCTGCCACTGCACTCCAGTCTGGGTGACAGAGCAAGACCTTGTTTCAGAAAGAAAGAAGGAACAGAAAAAAGTCAAAGACAGAAAAAAAGAAAGAAGGAAAGAGGGAGAGAGTGCGACAGAGCACAAAAGAAGTGAAAGAAAAGGATATTCAAATGTTAATCAAAAGAAAGAAGCTTAACTAAATACGGTTATTATCAGATAAACTTTAAAAGATATCAACTAGGAGAGTAAAGTAAAGGGTCACAACTTTAATTTTTTTAAAGTTCAGATTTACCAGCATGACATAGAAATTTTAAAAGTATATGTACCTGGTTAGGTGTGGTGGCTCATGCCTGTAATCCTAGCACTTTGGGAGGCAGAGGTAAGAGGTTTGTTTGAAGCTGGGAGTTGAAGACCAGCCTGACAATATAGTGATAGCCCAACTCTCCAAGAAATTTAAAAATTAGCCAGGTGTGATGGCATGAGCCTGTGGTCCTAGCTACTCAGGAAGCTGAGGCTGGAGAATCACTTGAGCCTAAGAGGTCAAAGTTACAGTGAACTATGATCATGCCACTGCTCTCCAGCCTGGGCAACAAAGCAAGACATTGTCTCGAAAAAGTAAAATAAAACTATATTCACCTAATAAAACAGTCTTAGATATAATAAGCAAAATAAATTGACAAACCTAGCACCACAGTAAATTTTGACACATCTTTTTCCCATTATCAGTCACTCACACATGTAAATAAAATAAAACGTTATAATCAAGAAAGAATAATTAACAAGTTTGAACATGTATGGATCATATAAGACATTATGGACTATATATGGATTTCTGCATCCAACAATTAGAGAATCCATATATTTAAATACCCATAAAATCCTATAAAAAAATAATCATGTACTGGGGCAATGCAAATTTCAAAAATTTCTAAGCACAGGTACCACATGACAATTGTTCTCTAACTACAATGTGCAATTTAAATGACAAGTAGAAATTTTTTAAAACCCATATTTCAAAAGAATTCCAAAATAATTAATGAGTCAAAAATAAATCTTAAGAGAAACATGTAACACTGAGAAATGATTAACTAAAAGAAAAACTAACAAAATCTGGATGACACAACAAAAAATGTCTTTTCAGAAAAATGCATAGACATCAGTGCTCATCTTAGAAAAGAAAAAGCCTATAAATAAGTGACCTAAGTACTCATGTTAGAATATTTAAAAAGGAACAATAGATAAACCCAAAAAAGTAAAAGGAGATGAAAAAGAACAAAGCCCAATAAAAGAAAAAGGTATAAAGAGTTGTATATGTTTAAACACATTCACATAAAACTACAGATACAGCAGAGAGTAAACAGGTAAAAAACATCCTCCCCTTCCCACCACCAACAGCCAGCAATCAAACAGAGGCCTCAGTTCAAAGACAGCAAGTAACGGAATTCAGCCAACAACCAGAATGAGCCTAAAACATTCATCCCTAGAGCCTCCAGAGAGGAACATAGTCCTCCCAACATCTTGACTTCAGCCTTGTGGAACCTAGAGCAGGGAATCAGCTGACAGACACTGTACCAGGTTTCTGGTCTACAGTACTATGAGATAATAAAAGGATATCATTTAAAAGCTGCTAAATTTGTAGCGATTTGTTATGTCAGCAACAGAAAAGTAATATATTCGCCTTGCTTCCAACAGTTAAGTGCTACTTCTAGTGTTGGGGCCCAGAAAGTGATACCCTTGTCATCCAAAAGACCACCAGGATGGCCAAATAGTGAAAAGGAGAGCTTTACTGGTTACATGGGTTGTAAGCAGAGAGGACAAAGTCTCCAGCATAGACCAAAGGTGTTCTCTCTTGGAAGAGGGGAAAGACAGGTTGAATTTTTATAACTCACAGGTTCCATATTACACAAGAGTCAAACATATTCAGCAGGTTTAGGGGAAAAGTTACACATATTTGAGGGGAGCCCAGTGCATGCACAATGAGTAAACATACAAAGGGGAACCCCGCCAAAAAACAAAATTTCAAACAAACAAAATTATCTTTTGGAGGGCAGCCCCCTGGTAATACAGGCTTCCCCCACTAGGTGAGTGTTGTAGGAACCCATCAGCATCAGTGCACAAATTAGCATTGTTTTGAGAGGCTGTGTTCGGCTTCAGTGAATTTTTGTGGGGAGATTCTTTCAATGCATTTGTCCATTTCATGATGGGTGATTTACAACTGCACCTGCCCATACTGCATTCAGCAGTTCAGCAGTTTGTCTGGCTTTTTGTTTTGTTTTGTTTTGTTTTTGAGTCAGAGTCTCACTCTGTCTTCCAGGCTGGAGTGCAGTGGCACGCTCATGGCCACCACAGCCTCGGCCTGCTGGGTTCAGGCGATCCTTCTGCCTCAGCCTTCCAAGTAGCTAAAGCTACAGTTGTGCACCACTACAGCCGGCTAATTTTTTTAATATGCTTATTGTAGATACAAGATCTTGCCAAGTTGCCCAGGTTGGTCTCGAACCCCTGAACTCAGGCAATCCTCTCGCCTCTGCCTCCCAAAGTGCCCAGCTGTTCAGCAGTTTTTGACCAAAAACCAAAAATCTTTGACCAAAAGCAGCATGAATCCCATGCCCTACTCTATTTACCCAATCTAGCCCTGAGCAACTTTTTTTGTTTCCCTGGATGAAAAAATTCCTCAAAGGGAAACGTTTTGCATTTGGAGGAGGTAAAACAAAAAATGTCATCAAAACTGACAAGTTCACAAACTGTTTTGAACAATGGAAAAAGCATCTTGATAGGTGTATTGCATCAAACAGAGACTACTTCGAAGGTGATTGAAATTTAAGCATGTAAGAATAAATACACATTTTAAGCAAGGTGTGGTGCCGTGTGCCTGCAAGTTCCAGCTACTTGGAAGGCAGAGGCAAAAGGATCACCTGAGCCCAGCAGGTCGAGGCTTCGGTGGCCGTAAGCGTGCCACTGTACTCCAGCCTGGATGAGAGTGAGACTTTGATTCAAAAAAAAAAAAAAAAAGAATAAATACACATTTTTAAATAAATAAATTATGTTTTTTTGAGGTCCCCCTCATAAATGTAAAATACAACCCACATTCACTTTGGGGTAAGGTTTTGGCATTAAAATGAGGTAGAATTTGGCTCTTTATAGTAAAAGGTGACCTACAGCACTCAAAGGTAGTTTATGTGCAGCCTCTATAAGCTGACTGAAACTGACTTAAGGTCTGCAATAGCTTATCAGAAAAGAATGTTTCTGAAGCCAGTCCTTTGTCCAATCAGAGCTGTAGTGCTCTGGGTTTTAAAAAATCATAATTCTGATAATTTGCCTTAACAATATTCTATTGTTAGTGAGTTTAACAAGAGTGTGGTTTTTCTTATAGCCATAGGAATGCAGAAATGTGTCATGCTAGCAGAGCCCTAAACTCTCCACTGGTAGGTAACTTTGTTTCCTTAACCTTAGAGTCCATGGTAGTTGATGAAAGGGTATCTATTATGGTCTCTTAGATCACACTCCAAAGACTGTCACTATGACATGCTTAAAGGCCTTAGAAGTTGCCTCGGAATCAAGGTCTCTCTAACCTTGTCTTGTCCCCACCCCAGCAAAGAGAGGGACTCTCTCTGGAATTTCCTCATCTGACCAAAAAACCTTCTTTCCAAAAGAAATGTAAGTCTTGAACCTCTTCCCTAGGGATCTCATCAAACAATCAGGAAGTATCAACCACCTGAGACTGGAAGTCATCATCACTACTGAGAAAGACTTTATATATTTTTCTGAGGGCAGCTCTAAGAGATTACCTGGGGAACTGTCTGCAAAATAATAAGACAACCCTGTTCCTGCGCAGCTCCACCTCTCACCATCCCAAGTCTGCCTCCCTCAAAAGAATTGTCTATATATTTCCATCTCCTCTCTCCCCTATAAAAAGAGTAGATAAGCTCCTGTACTACACTGGGTTACTGGATAGCCATTCTTCTGAGGTGTCGCCATGCTATGCACTTTAAAGTAAAATCTGTATGCTTTTTCTGCTGGTTACCTCCACCACCACTGAGAAAGCAAAACCAACTCCTCCTTTTTCTCCTCTCCCCAGCCTACTCAATGTGAAGACAAAGGATGAAGTCCTTTATGATGATCCACTTCCATTTAATGAATAGTAAATATATTCCTTCTTCCTTATATTTTCTTAATAACATTTTATTTTCACTAGCTTATTATAAGAATACAATATATAATACATATACAAAATGTGTTAATCAACTATTTATGTTATGGTAAGGCTTCTGGTCAACAGTAGGTTATTTGAGTTACGTTTTCGGGGAGTCAAAAGTAATACATACATTTTCAACTGCACAAGGGGTCGGCACCCCTAACCTCCATGTTGTTCAAGGGTCAGCTGTATGTAATTTGACCCAGAATCAAAAAAAAGAAAAATAAAAAATCCAAAGCCTTTTCTTCTTAAGTACTCATTATGAGTACTTTTTAACTCTGTCTTGATGAATATAATGAAAATTCTAGAGTGTCTCAGAAAAAAATTTTTTTTTTACAAAAAAATTGCATAGAATTTTACAGAAGGTTTAGGGACAATATGAAGCCCATACACCTGACTGCTGAAAGCTGGATTCTCTGAAAACAGACACTGAGGTAGTTTTGGGTGTAAGATGTTTATTAGCAATCAACTTCTGTGAAAGGAATTCAGGGAGCAAGTAGAATTGGGCAGAGGAACAAGTCAAATAACAGTACAGGTCTAACAAAGCCTCAGGCAACCCAGCAGGAATCTCTGGAGGTATATCACTTGTTAAAGTTGTCTCAGGTCTGAACAAAATGGCTGGGCCTTTACACTACTGTCTTGCTTGGTTGCAGGATGAGAGCTGCACTGGGATGGGTGTGACCTTAGGCAAGAAGGCTCTCTGCAGTTGAGGCAGACTTGAAGAAGCTGACAACTGAAGGCATCTATTTATCTATATCTAATTTATATCTATCTATCTATCTATCTATCTATATCTAATTTATATCTATCTATCTATCTATCTATCTATCTATCTATCTATCTATCTATCTATCTATCGATGGCTGTCCTGTAGGCCAGGAAGAAGCTGAAAACTGAAAGTATACATTCATTCATTCATTCATTCATGGATGGCTGTCCTCTGTAGGCCAGGACAGCTGAAGGTTTTCTGATAACTGTTATCCCCACAACTGGGCTACAATTCTTCCCTGAAGGAGGACCTGGGCTGCACATCTCCATACCCATCACGCTTTCAGTTATGAACCCGTTTCGGCCATCTCTTATTATCCTTCCCCCTTCTTTACCACTTCTAATTATACAAGTGTGCTTGTTTAAGGCAAAAGTTCAAGCATCTGTAGCAGAGAGGATGTGCACTGTGAAAGACTTCACAAGAGCTACACTACAGACCATGGGCAGACGAAAACTGAATGGGGTAAAAGAGTCCCACTCGGAGCAACAGGAAGCCCTACTGACTGAAGTTTCTTTGTAAATTTCTAGCTAAAGCTGGAAATAAAATAATTACACAAGAATAACTGACAAGCCGGACTTGGTGGCTCAGCCTGTAATCCCACACTTTGGGAGGCCGAAGAAGCTGACAACTGAAGGCATCTATCTATCTACATCTAATTTATATCTATATCTATCTATCTACCTATCTACCTATCTATCTATCTATCTATCTATCTATCTATCTATCTATCTATCTATCTATCGATGGCTGTCCTGTAGGCCAGGAAGAAGCTGAAAACTGAAGGTATTCATTCATTCATTCATTCATGGATGGCTGTCCTCTGTAGGCCAGGACAGCTGAAGGTTTTCTGATAACTGTTCTCTGAGTGGATTGCCTGAGCCCGCAGGTTCGAGACCCGCCTGGGCAACTTGGCGAGACCTCATCTCTACAATAAATAAAAAAAATTAGGCGGGCATGGTAGCACGCGCCTGTAGTTCCGACTACTTGCAAGGCTGAGGCGGAAGGATCACCAGAGCCCAGCTGGTCAAGGCTGCGGTGGCCGGGAGCGGCCACTGCATTCCAGTCTGGGTGACAGAGTGAGACTCCAACTCAAAAAAAAGAAAAGAAAAAAAAAGAATAACTGACAAAATGAACTAATAGGAAACTTCTGTGAGTAGAAGACTTTCCACCAAGCTAAGTGGAATTAAACACAGGTGCCTTATAATTTATACATCATAAGAAGGAGCAGTACAATATCACTATTTTGGAGGCAATAAAATTAAGCATTTATAATACTGTTTAAAAAATTATAATCAGAATACGAAAATAAAGCATACTTGTAATGTTTTCATCACACGCTATTTAAATATACTCTTCCTTCTTTCTTTCCTTCCTTCATATAAAAGTATTGAAGTTACTGCTGTGTACCAGTCATTTCCCAGGGGCTGGATGTAGAAGAGACCAGCACAATGCTTCAGACATCAATAAGTTTACCTTCTAGAGGAGACAATAATGAACAAGGAAATAAAGATGCTTCAGATAGTAATAAACGGTATGAGGTATCATTTGAGAAGTGAAAGAAATATTATCTCAAAAAGAACCATAAGGAAACCACTATAGAAAGAGGAAACAGTAGATGCAAAAGTTCCCAGATAGAAATAAGCATCTGTTCAACAACAACAACAACAATAAACAAAGACCAATGTCACTGAAGTGCTGGGAGCAAAGGTGCTGTACATGATATCAAACTGTCAACAATCATGATCAACCATTGTTCCTTCTACTAATCTGTCGCTTAGAGTTATGTAAATTATTGAGACTGAAAACTGATAAGCAAATACTTTCAGATCTTGCCAGTGCTGCTTCCTATCATTTGTTCCACCATCCTTATATTATAAAAAATTAGCCGGGTTTGGTGGCTCAGCCTGTAATCCCAACGCTTTGGGAGGCCGAGGTGAGTGGATTGCCGGAGCCCGCAGGTTCAAGGCCCGCACCAGGCAACTTGGCGAGACCTCATCTCTACAATAAATCAAAAATAAGCCAGCTGTGGTAGTGCGCGCCTGTAGCTCTAGATACTTGGAAGGCTGAAGCAGAAGAATTGCTGGAGCCCAGCAAGTCGAGGCTGCGGTGGCCGGGAGTGTGCCACTGCACTCCAGCCTGGGTGACAGAGTGAGACTCCAACTCAAAAAATAAATAAATAATTAAATCTACATTTTCATAAAAATTGACAAGAACAGAAAAAAATTCTCAAATCCCTTACAAGGAAAATTAATTTTATATGTAACATTCAGTAATGCAAAACATATTAGCAACACTTCCCCTTTATGCAAATAACTGCACATATTTTGACTCAGTCACATTAAAGACAGTAAACAAATCATCTACACATCATAACATAAGTATATTCGGAATAATTAAGGTTTCCCTACATGTTAAATCCCTGCAATTAATTTAGTATCAATGGATTTGCAGTGCAGTTGGTTTCTACTCAGAAAAAACAAGTATTTATTTGCCTGACATATCAATGGAAAGTTCAAGCTAACGTGGAAATGTCAAATGGCTCTGTCATATCAAATAGTTATAATTTTGATAAGCACTAACTAAAATAAAATATACTTAAAATAAAGATTGCCCTAAAATATACCTGAATAAAAATGTAAAGTAGACATACTTTAATCCCTAGCATGAAAACATAAATGCCTTAAATGCTTACTCAACAGTGTCAGAGCAAAAAGTTCCAACATTAGAATTGACAGTTATTGCCAAATACATCAGGGTCTGTCCTATCTCTAAGCCTCAGTTAAACAACTGCCAATTTGGAGATATCAAAACCCCCACAACTTGAAATTGAAGTAACGAAGGTTTTACTAAGAAAAATTCTAAATATAGAAGTCTCTATTTATAAGTAGGTTAAGTTCTATTTCTTCCTTAATCTAGCCAGTCTCTATATACATTCCTGCCAAATAGAAGACTAAATTGCTATCCTCTGCTCCTAAGTTACTATTAATACTACACGTATTGTATCGCAGGGGTCCCCAACATTTTTGGCAACGGGAACCAGCTTCAGGGAAAACAATTTTTTCACAGATGGTGGGGGGCGGGGTGTAGAGATCATCAGGCATTAGATTCTGGATTCTCATAAGGAGTGCACAACCCAGATCCCTCACATGCACAGTTCACAATAGGGTTCGAGGTACTATGAGAATCTAATACCACTGCTGATCTGACAGAAGACGGAGCTCTGCTCACCTGCTGCTGTGGGGCCTGGTTCTTGACAGGCTGCAGACCAGCCCACAGCCCAGGGGTTGGGAACCCTGTATATATTGAACATTTTTCTCCAAAATACTCCAGTTTTGTCTACACTACAAATTGGTTGTAAGAAGTAATTCCTCTCTTCTTAATGATACCTGCACAAGTGCCATAAGAACCTTCTTAGCAGCTACGATATCCACAATTCCTGTCTTGCCATTTACTTGGATATTATCTGGATTAAAAGGACCTAATGCCTTCTGAACTATCTCTGGCTATGACAGATTTGATCAGCAGCACCTACATACTGCTTTAGCCTTTACATTCTTAAACTCTTGGTCTTTTAACCTAAGATCAACAGATATCTGATACTGATGCCCAGTAAATTCAAAAAAATTTCTACCAGTATCTCTTACTGTATTTACTTTCCATTGCAAAGGCTAACAGTTCTCAAAATCTGGTCTATAGACCACAAAGTTTCCCCAAATCTTTTCAGGAAATCCATAAGGTTAAAACATTTGCCTTTTGCAATTTTATCCTTAGACAAACATACAGTGAAGTTTTCCATAAGCTAAATAACACTTGATAACATTCATCTGGTAGCTAATGGGATGGATGCTTGAGTATTCTTGCCTTTTTTTTTTTTTTTTTAAAGTCATAGATCTAGGTACTAATATTTATGTTTTCAAAGTCTTCTCGTACATCTACTGTGGTTTTACTGGTAATACCTGCTATACTCTACATATCTGTATGAGGTCGTATTTCATTTATATACTCTACTAAGTCAGACATTAAAGAAATTTGCAAAAGTGTAGAACAATACCCCACTCTTTTTACATTTTTTGTTTTGGAAGATATAGTTATTTTTTACAAAAATGTGCTTACACTAGCAAATATTCAGTCAATTATAGCTATCTTTAAATGTATTCAATATTTTTAACTGTCTCCATTTTAGTTTCTGATATGGCAATTACCAATAGATATAACCCACCAAGCAATGCTCTTTGGGGCACAGGCACACAACTTTATACAAGTTTAATCACTTGCTCTGTTCTTCAAAATAATTTCTATTGTTGAACAAACCAATTTTTCACAATTTAATTTACTTTCACTTTCTCTACTTTTAATTACCATCAGATTGATACCCCTCTCCTTATTAACATTTCACATTCTCACTGTTCGTAAACCCAGATAACACAAGATGTTTAAATATGAATTGCAACTACAACACAAACACAGCAAACACAGTACAGAATAATGAACACAATAACCAACAATAAAATGAACCAGTCATGTCAGTTTACACTATCTTTTGACCTCATGGCTTTGTCTTTATAAAATGTTACATAGGAAAAATTTGTAAAAAACTTCTTCATATTTAATATTGATACTTCTCATATCTGAATAAGATACCAGTGTAACATAGCTTGTAACTAATCAGATTTAAATATGTGATAAGTCAAATAATGATGTACTACTATATTATTTTATAAGGAAAATAATTAGTTCTATTCCATCACTATCAAGTTTCATATGTATTGTTACTTACTGAAAATGTAGGTTACTAAATCTCTAATGTTCAAACATTGTAATGTTCACCATTATGAAGGAGACTCTGCTTCAGACTACACACCAGTTAGCCTAAATGGATTATAAAAGCCCTCTACTTTGTGGGGGGAAATTATGATAAATACAAGTAATATTTTCTAATAAAGACAAATGGTAACTGAAAAATTAATGCTACATTTAAAATATATTTCAGAATACTGTATACAGCAATGAAGCATTTTAATTAAAAAACAAGTTTAAACCATACTTAATCATTCATCTTTCTCCCTTGCTGCCAACTTCCTTCCATTCTTCAAACACATGAAGTAGTTTATATTACTTCCCTAAAACAATAAAACCATTTATCATAATTTCACTATATTTATTGCTAGTCTTTAAAGATAATTTGTATTTCCCAACATAGATTAATTATAAAAATCTTCCAATATGCTAAATCTGCACATTCAATACTAGTATAAAATACAGTTAAGTCATGAGTAAGACAGTACCTACCAACTGTCACTTTAAGCACTGAAAGTGGTAATAATTGATAATGTGAAAATTAATCATTATAAATTATCTACATTTGTGATACTCACAGATTACAGACTAATTTAAAACATGCAGCAAGGGATGATAAAATCAAAAGTGCCTGGCTAAACATGCTTATGAGTGAACTAACATTTCTGAAAATATCTAATGTATACCAGGCTAAATATTTCACATACATTAGCTTATTTTATCATCACCATAACTTTATCAACAGGTATCAAATCACCAATTTTGCCAACGAGGAAATGGACTCTGAGAAGTCCAAGTGAATAAGTAACACAAATAAGATTAAAGTAAAAGCAAATTCTAGTGAAATAACATCAAAGGAATTAAACCAGGTTTTTTTTAAGACTAGTTAAAAAAAATCAGGGTTTTTTTGTTTGTTTTTTTGAGTTGGAGTCTCACTCCGTCACCCAGACTGGAGTGCAGTGGCTGCTCCCAGCCACCGCAGCCTCGACCTGCTGGGCTCCGGTGGTCCTTCCGCCTCAGCCTTCCGAGTAGCTGGAACTACAGGCGCGCGCTACCACGCCCGGCTAATTTTTTTGATTTATTGTAGAGATGAGGTCTCGCCAAGTTGCCCAGGTGGGTCTCAAACCCGCTGGCTCAGGCAATCCACTCACCTCAGCCTCCCAAGGCGCGGGATTACAGGCTGAGCCACCGAGTCCGGCCCAAAAAATCAGTTTTAAAATGACTTTCTTAAAGAAATAACTGCCATTTTACAACCATTCTTTATTCCTATAACAAGATCCAAGTTGCCTTTGGGAACCATCTCTCCAACACTCTCAATCCATAAGTTTCCTGCAGCGTTAATTCTATTTCTGGTTGTAAAGTAGGTATGGAGCCCAAAAAAGACAAGGAGGCCTAATATGACATAATACCACACCTATTTTTGGAGGCACTATAAGAGATACCAATAGATGGATATAAGCCAATAGCTAATGGCAGTATCCTACCTCTAGGAGATAAAAGCCTATTTGTAAATGGAGTAAATACCAAGGAAAACAGAACTAACAAATTGAAGAGGATCCAAATAACATTATTTGAACCACCAGATCAAGCTTCACTAAAATTAGCCATACCATGATCTGTGATGGTATGGCAAATTTCCATTTATTTAAGCTAGTTTGAGTTGAGGTTTCTGTCATTTGCACAAGGTACACACCAATAAAAATTCATTTCTAGAAATCAAATAATGCATTTAATTATTCTCAATCTGGAATCTGTTTCAAAAAGTAATAAGAATCAAGGAACCTTCTTCAGTACAGTCATTCCTTGGTATCTGCAGGGGATTGATTCCAGGACCCCACATGGATACCAAAATCCACAAATACTCAAGTCCTACAGTTGGCCCTACTTAAACCACAGATACAAAGTCAGCCCTCCCTTTCATATACGTAGGTTTCCACATCCCTTGTATACTGTATTATCCATCTGTGTTTGCACGTGGATGCTGAGCCCATCTATGCAAAGGGCTAACTACATTTACTGAAAAAAACTCTGCATATAAGCGGATCCTAGCAATGCAAATCTCTGTTGTTGAAGGGTCAATTATATTTGCAAATAACCTATATAAATCCTTCCCATACCTTTTCATTTTATTTTTTGAGTCGGCATCCCACTCTGGCACCCAGGCTGGAGTGCAGTAGCACAATCACAGCTCACCACTGCCTCGACCTTCTAGGCTCAGGCAACCCTTCTGCCTCAGCCTCCCAAATAGCTGAGACTACAAGTGCGAGCAACCATGCCAGGCTACCTTTTTTTTTTTTTGGTAGAGACAAGGTCTCACTATGTTGCCTAGACTGGTCTCAAACTCTTGGGTTCAAGGAATCCTCCCACCTTGGCCTCTTTTTTTTTTTTTTTTAGTTGGAGTCTCACTCTGTCGCCCAGACTGGAGTGCAGTGGCCGCTCCCAGCCACCGCAGCCTCGACCTGCTGGGCTCCGGCGAGCCTTCCGCCTCAGCCTTCTGAGTAGCCGGAATTACAAGCGCGCGCTACCACGCCTGGCTAATTTTTTGATTTTTATTGTAGAGATGAGGTCTCGCCAAGTTGCCCAGGTGGGTCTCGAACCCGCGGGCTCAGGCAATCCACTCACCTCGGCCTCCCAAGGCGCGGGATTACAGGCTGAGCCACTGAGCCCAGCCCCACTTTGGTCTCTTAAAGTGTTGGGATTTCAGGCGTGAACCACCATGCCCAGCCCCTCTCCATACTTTAAATCATCACTAGATTAATTATAATACCTAACACAATGTAAATGCTATGTAAATAGTTGTTATACTATATTGCTTAAGAAAAAAAATCTGTATAATCAGTACAAACACAATTTATTTTTCCTAATGTTTTTGATCTATAGTTGGTTGAATCCACCAGTAAGGAACCCAGAAGTACAGAGAACCTACTGCATTTCAAAAAGTTCAACAGAATGTACATTGACCTAGGTTAAGGCCACTAAAGATTATTAAAATACCAAGTTCCTTTTGACTGAATCTTTTCAATATGAAAGTTTCAATTATCTTGTTTTAATATGAATCTAAATAAAAATACATGTTACATATAATATTCCATTTAAAATTAGAGAGCAATAAATTGTCACTTTTAAAATACAGTTTATTTCATAGAAAACCACTTTAAAACACAAATATCAGAATTTTTCAAAAGGATCATTGGAGAAGAAAATACCAACAACTATAATATTACCTCAAAACATACTCAATAAGATAATTCACTAATTTAATATACAAGCAATTTCCAACTAACCCCTTAATTTGTGACTGTCTTTCTATCTTTCTACCCTGAGGCTATGAAGTCTCCAGAGACTTCAAATAAGCAGTCTATGCTAATGGCACCACCTAGTGTCTTCGACTGGTCACTCTCTTAACTCACACTTCCACTTCCTTTTGCTGCTGGACACAGGCTAGTCTTCTCCCATTGTTGTTTCGTCTTTAATAATCTTTCCAAAAGTCATTTGTTTCTTATCCATACACACACACACACACACACACACACACACACACACACACACATCACCACAAGTCTCCTTTCATCCCCCTCACAACAACTGTTCCATTACTTTAGGAAAAACTATTTAGTATGCCAGGTACTTTGTGCTTAGTCTACATTATCATCACAAGCACTTTGTAAAGCTAACACTACAAGTTTATCTAGTCACAAGTCCCAGATCTCAAGTCACTGAACAGGCAGTATGACCCCAAATCCCACTTGCTTGATTACTACCAATATGACACATATTGTTTTATAAAAACTTCTTTTCATACAATGGCCAAACCACAAATCCAATTTATAAAACTGGTGGTAAATGAATCAGTTAGATCTCAAAAAAAGGGCATTAAAAGTGAACATTTGACATGAAAAAAAAATTAGGCTCAATCTACTACTTGAAAACATCTAGAAATCCTTACTTTCAACAAGTAATTGGTTTCGTTTATTTTGCTCTTTGGTAATTTTCTAGCATTTTATATTATAAATTACAGTCTTCTAGTTTGTGATCAGTTAAGTCAATTTGGGGCGAGCACTTGGACCTAATCACCACTGTTATTTTCATTTTAAGAAAACTCAAATAGAACATTGGTATAGGGATAAGAAGACCAATGAAATACAATTAGAACCCCAAAACTGACAGAAACAGAAAACTCAATATATGATATTCAATTTTTCAGAAAATTATGCAAAAATAACTGTTATCTATGTGCAAAAAACTCAATCTCTCAAACTCTACCTCACACCATACACAAAAAAGTATATTCAACTGGATGAAAGATCAAATTCTGTAGAGCACAAATAGAAAACTCTTTGACCTTGGGGTAGGAAGGAATTTCTTAAATAAGGCATGCATAAGAGCATAAAACATAAAAAGATTGATAAATTGAATTACACTGAATTTTTAACTTGTATGAGGCAAAAAGATACCACAAAGTCAAAGACAAGTCACATACTAGGCAAAAATATATACAACAAATACAATCAAAGAATTTTTATCCATAAAAAACAAAAAGCTCCTATAAATCATTAAAGTATTTCAAGAGAAAAAAATGAGCAAAGGACACTAATAGGCAATCACAACACAGTAACCCTGCAAAGCAAATAAACATAAAAGATTCTCAAACTCGTTGGACATTTTCCAAATACACAATAATACCATCATGAGATACATTTCACATCTATCAAAATAGAAATTAAAACTCCTATTGATACCAACTCTTAACAAGACAACTGAGAAAGGAAACACTCAGATACTGCTGGAAAGAACAATTCAGCAATATCTAGTGGAGTGAAAGGTGTATATACCCAATGACCCAACAATTCCACACACATAGAACTTTCTGTGACTAGCAGTAGACTTACTCTGTGTCTACAATATCCAATACATTACCCAATAGTTACATGTAGTTTTTGAGCACTTGAAATGTTGCAATGTAAATGAGAAAATGAATTAACCTTTTGCACTCCATGACCCCTCTGAGGGTACATCATAAATCTAGCAAACCACTCGGATGTCCCCTCTCAGGGGATATAAAGAGATTGCAAGTGCAAGCTTTTCAAAAATGTATGTTTCCTTGAAGTTTTCCATTCAAAAGCAATGATAAACTTATGTCTCATTTGAAATTTGTCAAGCTTCCAAACAATCAGTTGAGAAGTAGTTTTCAGGAACCACAAGTGTGTCCTTCCACATCTTCAAACAACAGACTGATAAATTACATATTATTAATGTGGGAGGAAGAAAACGAGACTGCATCGTCTACTCAAATAGAAAAACACCAGGTGGAAGACATCGAATTACTATTGCACAACATGTATCAAAGAATGTGCAATGCATGTCAGTGATTGTTTCACACATTACCATGTGTCAAAAAATATGAGATATAAAATTTTGGAGTTTTTGTTATAAATAAATTCCTTAATGTCCAAAATTCCACTATAAGCCAAATATCATTACAATAAAATTATTGGTTCCAATGCTATATTATTTAATATTAAGCGATTTGTTTTTCACTATTTTGTAAAAAAGTAAAGTCAAGTTGCTGGTAGGTGATCCATAAGATGTCTCTGAGTGCAAAGCGTTAATTTTAATCTTGATTAACTAAAGTTTAAATGCCTACATATTTAATACAGTGGCTACTGTATTGAAGAGCATAGCCCTTGAGGATCTTTCACATATGCATAAACATATCAATATAAGAAACTTAATTATATTTCCTCAACCAGAGAATAAACTATGACATTAATATAATACTATATAGGATAAAATAAATTATATGCATTAATATAGAAAAATCTAAAAAATGTAATATACAAAAAAGCAAAATAGATACTGTAAAATACATGTTTAAGAATCTGCAAATCATTTTATGAATATATACATACATCATTTAAGAAAAGCATTATAGCTAAAAACATCCAACTGGAATATCAGTGACCTTTGGAATAAGAGATAAAGTGAATTGAAGAGAGGTATGT
This sequence comes from Tarsius wallacei, assembly GCA_963574415.1. NCBI lineage: Eukaryota > Metazoa > Chordata > Mammalia > Primates > Tarsiidae > Tarsius > Tarsius wallacei. The sequence goes on from CAUYQG010244701.1 coordinate 43,176, forward strand.
AGAGGGCCCTCATTGTCCCTGAATGTATACCTCTCTTTTTATTTGGGCGAAAGATTTTGCCCAACCAACATACATACATAGCACAGCATTGAGATACTGAATACATGGATGTTTGTTTTAGTATTGCTAATTTTTTCTATATATTAAAAATATTTCATAAGGACAGACTAAAAACAAAATTCATGTTACAAATCACAGTCACAACCACGGGCAAGTTTGAGAGTTTCTATTTAGTCTTTAATTTCTTCCCATCTCACACAGCTTACTAATATCCATCACTAAGTAGAATGAAATCAAATTTATGAAGGCCTAAAACACCCAACTGTGTTTTCATGATGAAGCATAGTCTGTCACTAAAAATGTTTTCTACTTCCTAGTAAAAGCAGTAAAAAGGCAAGGTTTCTCTTTTTCTTATGGCTTTTGACGTCTTATTCAATTCCCCTGTGTAGTATATGTGGAAACAAGTATTTCAATGTGGGAGGGAGAAAGACTTTGCTATTACCCTTGGGATAATTCATAGATTCCTGAACCAGGTCATTTAGCCATGAGGTCAACAATCACACACGTTTTAAATAACAATTAATCTACTCTGCTGAACTACTTATTAAATGCTTATGTTTTACAACAATTGAAAAACTCATTGGATCACATATTAGGTCTTTCTGCCAAGCAAGACACTCTGTTCCTTCCTAATTTTATTTTATTTTATTATGAATTGATTGATTGATTGATTGATTGAGTCAGGGTCTCACTCTGTTGTCCAGGCTACAGTGCAATGGCATGATCATGACTTATCACAACCTCAACTTCCTGGGCTCAGGCAATCCTTCTGCGTAGCATCCCAAGTAGCTGGGACTACAAGCACACACCATTACACTGGGCTAATTTTTTATTTTTTGTAAAGACGGGGTCTCTACCATGTGGCCTAGGCTGATCTTGAATGCCTAGGCTCAAGCAATCCTCTCGCTTCAGCCTCCCAAAGTGCTGGGATTACAGGTGTGAGCCTGACTGTTTGCTCCTGGAAATTTTAAAAATCAAAAGCTAATAATTGTGTTTATGACAATATAAATAAGCATCACATTCTATTTAAAGAAAGTCTGTCCCCAAATTCGAAAGTTTTCTTGAATTAGTCAATATTTCTATTATTGAGAAGCACAAATACTTGTTTTATCAATTACATTCCTACCAATCCCTAGAATTGTAAAGTCCATGAAAGCAAGTACAGTATCACTTTTGTATTCCCAAAGACTAACACAATATGCCTGAAAGAACAAATGAACAATGAATGAATGAAACTATTCATCAGTAACAAATGGGTTCCATGTTGGTTTGTGGTGCTTCAAGACTTCATAAGACACAAATAATACCAAAAAATGGAAATGAACATGCTTGATAAAGCAATTCTATCTCAATGTTGAAGCGTCACACCAAAATTTGAAGTTCAAGTAGAAGAATCTCAAACCTTTCTCTTCTGCCTTCCTCGTCCTACTCCATACCACTCAAAGGAAGAACATGAGAAACAAAATAAAAGCCAAATCCTGATTTTAAGTTAAATTCTCTTGCGTTTTATCATAAGGCCATATCTTACACAGTACTCTATTTAGTTGGTACACTTATACTTGGGAATGACATCTGAAAAATGACCAAGACAGGAGAAAGGCAGGAGTGAATAGCTTAAGCCAGCTACTCTCAGTATTAAGGAAAATGGAATGACCTTGTCCCATTAAATCTTGAAGGACTCTCTCATGCTTATTTGTCTCCATCAGAATGCTCAAGCTGTGAGGAACAGTATTAGGGTATGAATATAGGAGAAAATGGTCCAAAAAGACTGCATGTAGAATGAATACAAGGAGCCTTTACAAAATAGAGGATTACAAATGGTCAGTAAAACAAAAAATGCTCTCGGTCACGTGTGGTGGTACATGCCAGCAATCCTAACACTTTGAGAGGCCAAAGAGGGAGGATGCTTGAGCCCAAGAGTTCAAAACCAGCCTGGGCAACATAGTGAGACCTTGTCTCCACAAAAAAAAATAAATCAATTAGCCAAAGCATGGTGGCATGCACTGATAGTCCCAACTACTCAGGAGGCTAAGGCAGAAGGATAGCCTGAGCCCAGGAAGTAGAGGCTGTGGTGAGCCGTATTGTGCCACTGCACTCTAGCCTGGGCGACAGAGAGAAATTTTGACTCAAAAAATATATATATATATTTTTTTTGTAAAGACGGGGTCTCACCATGTGGCCTAGGCTGATCTTGAATATATATATATATATATATATATATTTTTTTTTTTTTTTTTTTTTAATACTTTTAAGGCATGATCATGCCATTGCACTGTATGTAGTCTGGGCAATAGAGTGAGACCCTGACTCAATCAATCAATCAATCCATAATTAAATAAAATAAAATTAGGAAAGAACAGAGTGTCTTGTTTGGCAGAAAGACCTAAAGGAAATTTTTTTAAATGCCCTCATATCAGACCCTTATCTCATACCACACAAAAATCAACTCAAGATAGTCCAAAAACTTAAATGTAGACACTAAGAAACTACTAGAAGAGAACACAGAGGAAAAGCTCCATGACACTGATCTCAGCAATTATTTTTTGGAAGTGACACCAAAATCACAGGCCACAAAAGTAAAGATACACAAATGAGATTGCATCAAACTAAAATGCTTCTGTAGAGCAAAGGAAATAATCAGCAGAGTGAAAAGATAACCTACTGAATGGGAAAAAATATTTGCAAACTCTTCTTGTACATCTGAAAAAGGGTTAGTATTCAAAATGTATAAGAAATTCAACTCAACAAGAAAACCTGAAATTTAAAATGCACAATGGACCTGAATAGATATTTCTCAAAAATGGCATACAAGTTGGCAAATAAGATACGAAAAAATGCTCAATATCACTAATTATCAGGAAAACCACAATGAGAGATCACCTCACATCTGTTAGAATGGCTATTATCAAAAAGACAAAAGATAACAAATATTGGTCACGATGTAGAGAAAGGGAATTCTTGCTCATTGTTAGTAGGAATGTAAATTAGTACAGCCATTATGAAAAACAGTATGAAGGCTCCTCAAAAAACTAAAAATAAAACTACCACATGATCCATCAATCCCACTACTGGGTATATATTTGAAGGAAATGAATTCAGTATGTTGAAGAGATATCTGCACTCCCATGTATTTTGCAGCCTTACTCACTATAGCCAAGAGATGGAATCAACCTAAGTGTTCATTAAAAGATGAATGAAGAAAATGTGGGATATACACCTAATGGACTACTCTTCAGCTGTTTAAAAAAAAGAGAAGGCAACCTGTTATTTATGATATCAATCTGGAGAATATTATGTTAAATGAAATATGTCAGGCACACAAAGACAAATACCATATGATCTTACTCATATTGTGGACTCTAAAAAAGCTGATCTCATAGAAGTAGAGTAGAATGGTGGTTACCAGGGGCTGGGGCAGTTAGGGGGATGTTGGTCAAAAGATACAAAATTTCAGCTGGGAGGAATGAGTTCAAGAGATCTATTGTACAACATGGTTACTACAATTAATAACAGTCTATTGTAATCTTGAAAAATGCTAGGAGAGCAGATGCTGAGTGTTCTACCATAAATATGATTACTATGTTAAGTAATACATATGTTAATTAGCTATGCTTAGTCATTCCACAATGTAGATATACATGAAAACTTCATGTAATACACAACAAATACATATAATTTTATCTGCCAATTTAAAAAATTTTTTAATGCTCTCAATCTCAGGGAAAAGAAAGCTTATTAGAACTGTTAAATGTCATGTTTCCACCCTTCACAATGGAGGCATGTGTAAATATGCACCATTATACTTATGTATCATAAGTAATCAATAAAAATCCCAGCACTTTGGGAGGCAGAGGCAAGAGGATTGCCCGAGCCCAGGGGTTTGAGACCAGTGTGAGCAACTTGGCAAGACCTTGTCTCTACAGTAAATCAAAAAAATTAGTCTGGTGTGGTGGTACCAGTTACTTGGAAGCCTGAAGCAGAAGGATCACCTGAGCCCAGCAGGTTAAGGTTGAAGTGGCTGTGAGCATGCCACTGTACTACAGCCTGGGTGACAGAGTAAGCTCTGACACACACACACACACACACACACACACACACACACACACACACAAAGCAACTGATATAAATTTTACTAAAGACAATTTGACACCTCTCAAAATTTAATTATGCATTTCCTTTACTTATACAGAAAAACTGGCACAATGTTATAAAACTACATGCAAACAGATGACAAATGTGAATGCTTTTGGTTTGCTACTAATAGAGCAAGGTCTTCAAATATTTGAGAAAAATTATTTCAGCCTGCAATTCCATGCTCAATTGAAACACCAATCTAAGAAAAACAGACATTTCAGGCCTACAAGTACTCAAAAATTTTATTTCTCATATTCTTTTTCCAGGACGCTCTGGAGAATACACTGAAGTAAAATGAGGGAATAAACTAAAAACAACCAAAAAGCAAATTACCCATCAAAAGAGCAACAAAGAGAAGTCCCAGGATCAGAGTTGAAGATAGTCAAAAAATCCTGATTAAAAGCAGAAAAGAGGGTAGAAGGAGAGATATTTTCAGGGGAAAAAAAATTATTGAACTTTTGAGTCTATGATAAATAGCTGATCAAAAATTGATGAAGTGCCTGAGAGATTTGTTAGAAAACTGAGGGGGGAAATTAGCAAATTAGCCCACAGGAAACTAAGCGAATGAATTAACAAGGCAATAAATAACATGGTCATAGGGAGAGGGGACCAAAAATGTTAGCAAATGAATATAATATACCCTATTATATCACTTAATACTGATATGGTCATTATAATAAAAATAATAATATACAGTACTGATAAATTTAACCAAAATTATGATATAACTTCAGAACTGGGGACACAGGTGTATAATATGATCTGAATCCCAGGCCCCCATAGAAAGGTCAGTAGGTAACACCTAAAAGGGTTAATCAAGAAAAGCTGAATAAACATATTATTTAGAAATAAGAAAGTATCAGAGGGAACAAGCTATTAATATTATAAGTGGTGGTTTCTGGAGAACCAAGGGGAGAGCAGATGACTTACATTTTCTTGTAAACTTTTGGACACTAAACAGTTTTTTATTTATGTGCAAGAATTCCTATAATACAAAAAAGTTATTAGTATTATCTATTTTAATGATATAAAATTAATAGAAGTCAAGAAACAGTAAGCAGGGAAAGTAGCTAATAAAACATGAAATGTAAGTTTCCCTGTATTATTTGACATTCCAAAGTAACAATTTAAGAACTAAAACAGTGATCAAAAGTAGGAAGGATGGAGAACAGGCAAAGGTGGTGTGACTTAAAGACTCAATCATAGAACACAAAAGAAATATCAATAACTAACCTATAATCCTACTCTAGGTTGAGACAACCACAATAAGTACTCAAAACAGAATTAGTTAGAAGGGGATGCCTTTAGGGGACTGGGGATAGAGAAATGTGGAGCATGATTTCTCTTGTTTTTCACATTAAGACCTTCTGTTATTTTTAAACATGTGCATATATTACTTTTGGGTTTTTTAAAAAGCAGCCTGAGATCAAATGGATCAAAAGCCTATGGGTTCCCTGCAACCTGTTAACAAAAATAACTTTCTCAAAAGGGTAAAATGCATTTAAAATAGTATTCAAAACCTTAAAAAGCACCATCAAGAATATTCTTATAAAGAAACACAAGATAAGTGAGCAAAAAATGCTAATTTATTAGGAGGAAAGCTAGGCAGGACAAGAAGTATTTCCAATGATTTGAACATGTATTGAAAGAATGAGTAATAAACTCAATCTGAATCATTTAATTCAATGACCAAATAAATGAGAAAAATGTCTGCATTGAGTTTATATCTCATTGTTAAGAATTCTGAGGCGGCCAGGCTCAGAGGCTCAGCCTGTAATCCCAGCACTTTGGGAGGCCCAGGCAAGTGGATTGCTTGAGCCCACGGGTTTGAGACCAGCCTGGGCAACTTGGTGAGACCTCATCTCTACAATAAATCAAAAATTAGCTGGGAATCGTAGCGTGTGCCTGTCGTTCCAGCTACTTGGAAGGCTGAGGCGGAATGATCGGCCAGCAGTTCAACACTGGGGTGGCCGTGAGCAGCATGCCACTGCACTCCAGCCTGGGCAACAGAGTGAGACTCCAACTCAAAAAAAAACAAAAGAATTCTGAGGCAAACTTAAATCACCACATCAACAACAAAAAACCATAACAAATATCACTTTGCTAAAGGCTTTCAAGTTAATTATATCTAGTCATCTTATTTCTATGATATAATTTTGAAAAAAAGTTCATGTGTGCACATGCTTACATGTTCACAACAAACTAAAAACTACTAATAAATATACTATGTGTGCCACAAGGAGGTTAAAAAGTAATGAGTTGCAATAATTCATTTCACTATTAAGGAATTATGATATTTTATACATATGTTAACAACCATGTTATAGAAACCATTTAGTAATATGAGATAATAAAATTTTAAGGAAAAAGGTAGAATACAAGACTATTATAAATATCTAAAGATACTATATAGTCACAACCTCAGCCCACTGCACACAACAATAAATATAAATGACAGGTACATTCCTTCATTTTTTAGTGATGAACCTTTTAGTTTATCAGAGTTGATATGTGAATTACTAGATATTATGACCCTTCATTTTTTCCCAGCTAAATAAAATGCTTCAAATTTTGATTATATCTAAATCTGCTGTATTAAGTTTGAAACCGATTAATGATTAACTGTATCCTGCTAAGTAGAATTAAATTAGTGTATAATTGATTAGTGTATAATTGAAGCAGTTGTAGATTTACCAACTTTAATTAGGGTGGCTTATTACAGATAATTTATACTATAAGAGAGAAAATAGAAGCAAGAAGTTCATCAAAACCTTAAATTAAGATCAGAGATACAATATTAAAGATTAGAAAAGGGCTATATGCTAATACCAAGTACTCTGAAAGTAAATCATTTTAGTACAAATCCTTTTAGAGTAGAAAATTGATTATTAACCTTTTAACCCAGATTTGTTAGGTAATTACCACTATTTATGATAATCTAGTATAACAGGTAATGCTAACTTATATCAGTGAAAGAATACATACCAATAATATTTCATCTACTTACAATAAATTACAATAAAAACCACATGTAAAATATTTAAATACTTCTAATAACTCCTTTACAAAAGCATTCAAGCAAGAGAAAAATCCCACAACTCTAATTCTAAAAATAAATCAATATCAACAAAGAAGCAAGTGAGGAGAAAGTACATCTCAGCAACAAAACACAGAAGTAGTGTCTGCAGTTCTCTCAATACCCTCGTGGGTGGTAACTATAGCCCAGAAAGTTCCACACATAAATTACTAACTCCCTGAGTTTAAAGCCATGGTAATTGGGTTCATTATCTTACATGTTAATGACAGAGATAATAAGTTTGCAGTGAATAATTCATATATTACCAGTTCTTGTGGTGATGCTCATTGCTAACAGTTTATTTACTGTACAAGTAACACTGCATTTTTCTATAGTTTAAATTTATGGCCTAGATAAACATGAATCATTTAGTGTGAAAATCTAATTTACTATCAGTAAAAATGATAATAATCCTAAGCATATATTGGCTTGTATATTTATATAATTTGTACTCATTATTCATAAATAGCTATAATAAACAATAAGCCACTATAAGGCTGTCTTGTAGAGCCTGGCATGGTGGCTCATGCCTACAATTTCAGCATTTTGGGAGACCGAAGCAGGAGGATTACTTGAGCCCAGGAGTTTGAGAACAGCCTAGGCAACATAGTGGGACCTCATCTCTACAAAAATCAAAAAATTAGCCAAGAATGGTGGTGCATGCCAGTAGTTCCAGCGACTTGGGAGGCTGATGTGGAAAGATTGCCTGAGTCCAGAATGTTGTTGAGGCTATGGTGAGCCATGATCATGCCACTGCCCCCAAGCCTTGGCAACAGGGTGAGACTCCAACTCAATGTTTACCATTTTTGTAACAGCTTTATTATCACACTTGTATTTATGTTAACAATTTAAAGAAATGGTAAATTTAATCTTTTTCAAAATGACTTTCTTAGTTGCAATAATTCATTTCACAGTTTATATATATTATTAGAAATTTTACATTTACTATATACCTAAATTATTTCAATTTCTCAAAATCAGATAGGTAAAATTTTTCTATAAATTTCTGTACTTATAGTATGATTTCTTCTAAAATAATTTTATTTCCAAGCTAAAACTGTTTTAATATATAGGCTGCATCAATAAAAACAGGTTAGGTAAGATTCAGGTAACATTTATCAGGCAAGAACTGCAACATTTCAGTGGCTTAAAACAAGGTCTTTTTCTCATTTGCACAAGCTGTTCATCATGGATCTCTGAGGTCTCTACTCCATGTCTTTTCACTACAGTACCCAAGATGATGGAGCAATCACCATTTCAAATTCTGCCAGTCATCATGGCCAATAGAAAGAGTGCCCTCGGCCGGGCACTGTGGCACATGCCTATAATCCCAGCACTTTGGGAGACCGAGGCAGGAGGATTGCTTCAGCCAAGGAGTTCAAGACCAGCCTGGGCAACATAGTGAGACCACGTCTCCACAAAAAAACAAAAATAATTTAAAAATTAGCCAGGCATGGTGGCACGCCTGTGGTCCCAGCTACTTGGGAGGCTAAGGAAGGAGGATCAATCAAGCCCAGGAGTTTGAGGCTGTGGTGACTTGTGATCATGCCATGTCCCCCAGTGTAGGCTCCAAAGTGAGAAACCAACAAGGAGGGGAGGGGAGGGGAGGGGAGGGAAGGGAAGGGGAGGGAAGGGTGGAAGCTAGCTAGCTATAGTCAGTCTTGCACTGGCAATTAAATGCTCAGTCCCATAAAGACTTATTTTACTTCTGCTCATAACTCAGAGCAATTATCTGACAAAGTTAAGCCCTCAAAAACTTCAAATCTTTAAAATTTCAAAATGTTTTTTTTAAATAAGACATCTACCTCACTAAGTAGGCTATGAAGATAGATAATACTCATGAAGGTCTTTAAAGATAAATAGCATTTCAAGCTCCTTTTTGTAATAAATATCTATCATAACAATCAGTTCTTGCCAAATAAGCTAAACATATAACCAGGATAATATTAAATATTCTTTCAAAACTACAAATTTGAACACATCACCTGCTTAAAATCCTCTAATTTTCTCAGCATGGCCCTTCATGAAATGATCCTTGACTGCCTTTTTATCATCTCTGAATACTCAATACAATTGACAAAATGCTCCAGGGAGACAAGACTAATAAATATACTGCACTCAGGCTTTCTTGCCTTTTCACGTGTCAGAATGCTTTCTCTGCCACCGCCAAATAAAATCTTATTCCTCCTTCAACTAAGTGTAAGCCTATCTCCACTATGAAGCTTTTCCTGACTAACACAATACCCAGAATTTATACTGTTACCTGATTCCACATCTCCACTGTGACTCTTCATTGACTATTTACTAGATTATGAGCGCCTCGAAAGAAGATACTATTATTTACACATATGAATGAATCATTGGCGTGAGACATTTTGGTGGGTAACAAATAAGTGTCTCGAAAATGACCGACTGCAAAATGAATGATTTTAAAGAACACTTTCATGTTTGATAAATGAAAAATAACTTTACTGACTGCCCATGAAGATATAACTGCAAAAGTAAGTTTGCTCAACAAGTTCCTTTTAGTACTAAATGCCAGACCTAATTTGTTGGTGGCAACTCTGATAAATTAACTTAAAGTTATATGGCATTTCATTTTTCTTTCATTAATTCCTCACACTTTTATTTATTCAACTCAGCCAGGGTCTACAAGAGGTTTTAGGAATGCCATTAGGTAAATATTGGTGAGGGTGCTTCTAATCAGCATACATAGCATACTGTCAAATTATGTCCCCAGTTAACAAATCAGATTGACTTCCTACAACTAAAGAGTAAAAGCAAACCCAAGAGGCCATGGCAAAGTAAAGGAGCGGTTGCATTCTCTATGGCCTTAAAAAGTATTGGAAAACCTGTTCTTCTCCCACCAAATCAAAGAACAGTTCCTGGAAAAAATTACAGCTGGAAATCCCCCAACTGACTACCAAAACACCACCTGGAACCAGCTAAGAGTCTGAAAACTGGGCTTAAAGGTCATCTAATCAAGACTATTTCTCACTCCCCTGACTCCCTCCCCTGTCCCACAGTTTTTGCCTTTATAATCTCTAACTCTCCAACCCTTCCCTTAGAGCATGTTTTCATTTTACACCAGAGGTTTCGTCTACCCATCTACAGATTTTTTTAAAATAGAAAATAAAGATCAACTGCGGGGGGCAGGGGGTGAAGGCCACAACTCATCAACAAGGGTACCTGCATAATGAACATTTGTATACCTAACCCTGAATTGTATCCAACATCTTTAAAATAAAACATTTTAAAAAGAAAATAAATCTCCTTTTTTCTTCCGCAGATTTCCTGGTCTTTTGTTAACAGGACAAAAATAGGTTGTTCAATATTTTGCTCGTCTAATTTTTTGATATCTGATGCTCATTTTGATTATCAACATAACAGAAAAGTTAACATTGTACAGTGAAATTTTATGTTAGCATAATTCACTGTACTTATGAAAACGTTTTGAGCAATAATCATCTACTGGCCATAAAACTGTTAACTGTGTTTTGCTTACAAATCCTTTTTTGAAGTATGTTATAGAATAATAATTTTCAGGCTCACAACAATTTTCACATGCATAATTTTAATTAAACAAAAGCAAACTGATATTAAGATAAATGGTTTTGCTTTTAAGATTAAAATGAAGAAATTTTAAAAAGGCATATCAGGATCAGTTGTTGGATTTAGAAAGGTAACCATTTAAAAGGTAACTATTTAGAAAGGTAACGATTTAAACTATTTTTTTATTTACTAAAAAAAGCTGCACAAAGAAACTAATAAAAATGATAAACTCCAAATATTATTTGTAATGATAGTTTATAAATGAAAGACTAAAATCTTCAAAAATAAAAAAGACATTTGGAAAAACAAAGTGAGCATATGCTGTTGGAAAAACGATGCTGATAGACTTGCTTGATACCCGCAAAGTGTAATAAAACAAGGTGTACTTGCCGTATATTTTAATATCTGTTGGGACTAGCTCCCCCTATAGGCTTTCTTTTCTACTCTTTTGTCTTTATTTTTCCATATAAACTTTTGTATCAATTTATGTAGCTCCATAAAAAACTTTATTGGTATTGGAGAGGGGTTGCTTTGCACTTTCACATTTAGGAGAAGTTACACTGCTCAAATTTTTTATGTCTTTTATAATGTACTATAGTTTTCTCCACGTAGGTTTTTTTTAGGCACCAACATTCTTATTAATCCACCTTCCTGCTTTGCTTTAACATTATAGACATTATAAACCAAATTACTATTTTTTTTTACCCAGGGTTCTGATAGGAACCACCATGTTACAAAGTGGTGGCAGATCTATGCCTGCTTTTATGTATTCCTGGCCCCCTCTGCTTGTTCTTATGTTTTCCTGGCCCCCTCAACTTCTGGCGGTCACTTCTCTTGTCCTTTCACAGTTGTCCTTTAATAATCTATCTCAACCCCTATAAAACAGGTTTAAAAGAAGGCCCAGCACTAAGCTAGGCTCTCACAAACATTCAAGCTCCAACAATTCCTCTCTGCCCTTCAATATAGCTCCTTATCATGTGTTATGGGCTGACAAACCACTGAACCTATAAACCAAGCACACAAGTATAAATCCAAAGCCCAGGTGAAGGCCTAGATGGTAAAGTACATGGACTTTGCGAGTGACTACCACTACCAACTTCCAGCCTAAAGAAGAATTGACTTAGTGAGCAGCTCCAAGTCCACCGAGTTCATGGTTCCCTGTGGATGTCTCCATCCTTGTACCTCCATCATGAACAGGGCTTGAGGAGGGGCCTCTCAATTCCCCCTGCCACACTTGGAACAGTAGGAAGGACAAAGCAGAGCCCAAAAAATGAGCTACCAGCCCCAGGGAGTCGATAGGGAACACTGACAAACCAATCATAAAAGTGGTGCCATTTGCTCTTGGGGAGAAGTGGGGTCTGAGCAAAGACAGCAGCTGGAGGGTAAAATGCAGGTTTCTCAGTAGCAGTAGTGATGAGGCTTGAAAGGGCCATCACAGGACATGATGGTCACCTCATAACCCTCCATAGCAGCCTGCAGTGCATTGATGTGGTCAACCTCGGTGATGATGACGTGGGTTCCAGAACCCCTCAGGGCTCAGGCACAGCCCTTGCCCATATCGCCACAGCCCACTACCACCGCCACCTTGCCTGCAATCATCATGTCTGTGGCCCATTTGATGCCAACTATGAGGGACTCCCAGCAGACAGGCACAAGTGGGCGGTGCCAGTTAGGCACCATGTAGGTTTTAAACACTTGCTGACAAAATTATACATAAGTGTTGTATCTTCTTTCTCACTTTATAAGGTTTTCAACTATTATGTTATACAAATGCTATTGGGTTTTTTTGCATATTAATTTTATATCTTGCTACTTTGAATTTTTGAATTGTTATTTTTATTTTTGATTCTCTATAGGTTTCAGGTACACAATCATATCATCTGCAAATATAGAGTCATTTCTTCTTTTCAAGTTTTCGTGCCTCCACTTTCTCTCACCAAACTACATTGGCTTTTAACCTCCAACATGTTAAATAGTAGTGGAAATAGCAGACATCCTTAACTTATTCCTGCCTAACTAAGAATGCATCTAGTCTTTCCCCATTAAGACAGATGCTGGCTGTAGGTTTAAAGTAAATATATTTCATCACATTAAGGAAGTACCCAGTGCTCTTTTCTTTGAGTTGGAGTCTTACTTTGTCACCCAGGCTGGAGTGCAGTGGCATGCCCATGGCCACCGCAGCCTCCACCTGCTGGGCTCAGGCTTCCAAGTAGCTGGAACTATAGGCGCGAGCCACCACACCCAGCTAATTTTTTTATTTATTGTAGAGACGATATTTATTGCCCAGTCTGATCTCGAACCCCTGGGCTCAGGCAATCCTCTTATCTCCACCTCCCAAAGTACTGTGATTACAGGCTTGAGCCACTGCGCCTGGCCTGCCCAGGACTTTTAAAAGTACTAGAAGTTTTTTAGTAAAAATGGATGCTAAATTTTGCCAGAGGCATTTTCAGCATCTACAAAGATAATCATATTTATCCTTGGGTCTATTAGTATAATAAATTAGATTAAAAGATTTCTGAGTATTGAGTCATTCTTTCATTCCTGGTACAAACCCTACATGGTCACGGTATATTATTTTCTTAATGTAGCATAAGTGTTTTGCTTTTATTAAAGATTTAATTTAATGTGCTTAGAAAGATATATTCTCTATTATCATGGTATGGTATTCAATATATAGCCAATGATCTACTTACCTTATTAATTCATGCAGATCTTTTAGAAGTTTACTTAATTTTTGTCTACTTGGTCTCTTACTAGAATGACATATTAAATTATAACCTCTTGTTTTAGCAGGTTTCCATCTATTTCTTCTTGCATCTCTTGTAAATTTTTATTTACATATGAGGTTGCTATATTATTTGGTACACAGATATTCATAACTGTTAAATTTTCACTGTAAAATGACGCTTTTAGCACTAAAATATCCTTGTTTAATAGTTTTTATTCATTCAATTGTACTTTGGTATCAGGATCACAATCCTCACTTATTATTATTTCCATTTACATAGTAAATGTCAAGTTACCTGATTATTTTTACCCTTTTCAAATCACTTCATTTTAGGTATATCTCTTTTATAAAGCACAAAATTGAGTTATGCTTATTGGACCAACTTGATAATCATCTTTTTTTAGTGGGCCAGTCCACATTTGTTGACATGGTTGATACACTTAAAAGACATTTCTTCACTAGTATTTTATAATTATATGTACTGTATTATTCTCTATATGTGAAACGATAAGAAATACACATTTATCTCTGTCCCCAGTCCCTGGCACACAGTTCCTAAGACCCCTGTAATTTCCTGATAGAGTTGCTAAGAGAATTTTTTGTTTCAGTGTTTGGCCTCTGGCCTGGTTCCTGAGTTCCTAATACCCTAGTAGACAGGGATGCTAAGACAACCTTTTGTTATAATATTTGGTCTTTGACTCTAGTTTTTGACACGGAGCTCCTAAATTCCTTGGAATTTCCTGTGTGATAGGAATGTCTTTTGTTCTTATTAGGCAATTCTTTGTGGACTCCTTAAAGAGGCTAGTTACCAGAAAGACTAAGGCATGATTATAAGTCTGAAAATTTCAGCTCCACCCCCCCATTCTCAGGAGAACAGAGAGGGGCAAAAAATGAAGTTAATAATCAATCATGCCTACATGATTAAACCCTCCGTTAAAATCCCCAAACCATGAGGTTTGGGGAGTTCTCAGGTTGGTGAACACATTCTTGCACTAGGAGGATGGCACATCCCAATCTACAAGAAGAAAAGCTCCTGCGCTTGAGACCCTTCCAGTCTTGTTTTGTATACCTCTTTATCTGGCTGTTCATCTGTATCCTTTATTATATTCTTTATAAATAAGTCAGTAAACAAAAGTAAAGTGTTTTACTGAGCTCTACAAGCCACTCCAGCAAATTAATCACACCCAAGGAGGAGGTTTGGTAAAAAGCATAAGTGACAACCTACTACCTGCAACTGGCATCTGAAGTGAAGGGAGGCAGTCTTGTGGGACTGAGTCATTAATCTGACACTACCTCCAGGCAATGTCAGAATTGAACTGAATTACAGGACATCCAGCTGTATCTACTGGAGCACTGCTTGGTGTGTAGGAAATACCCTCATATATCTGGTGTCAGAAGTGCTGTGCTGAGTGGTAAATGAATAGAGGGAAAAAATATTTTTGTGTTTTCCTCAACTGTTATCTTTGCTTTAGAAAAAAACTTCTTTGAGTATTTAGGAGGATTTTTGTACTTTTGTTATGGGGTACTTTTTTGTTTTGTTTTTTCTTTTTTTGCAGGTACCTTTGTTGATGAGGTGTGCCCTCCTCCCCCAGGGATTATTATTTGTAATAGTGTTCTTAATCTTCTTTATTATTATATAATTTTTTTACCATCTGTTCTGCCCATTTTTTGTTATGAGGAGTTCTTCTTAGAGACGGGGTCTCACTCTGTCATGCAGGATGGAGTGCAGTGGCATAATCATAACTCACTGAGGCATCACATTCCTGAGCTCAACCTCCCTAGTAGCTAGGACTACAGGCATTTGTTGCCCTGCTCAGCTAATTGTTTTTATATTTTTGTAGAGACAGGGTTTCACTATGTTGCCCAGGCTGGTCTTTAACTCCCAGCCTCCTGGTCTGAATAAAATAAAACAGTTTCTTCATTTTATTCCACTTTCTCTTTTTTCCTCTTCCTTTTTTCTTTGTCTTCTTTCCATAGTGCTTACATATTATTCTTCTACCTCATGAATAACAAAGATGCTTCCAGCACTTGAAGAATTTCAAGTTGTTTTGTTTTAGTCGCTTTGTTTCAAGAACTTGGGACAAATGCTCTTCATTAGCTGGAACAAAACAGAGGCCTTCTTTTTCCCCCCTCACCAAATCTATCAGAATCAATTCTAACTCCTGAATAACATAATGAAAGAAATATCACCAAAGTTGTCAGCGCTATGTACCAGAAATATCTGCTAGAGTACTAAGGGAAGATATCACTTTAACTCACTGTGGCTATTAAAATCCCCCAATTATTTTTCTTCATTTCAAACTTTTTACCTCTATCTCCTTCCATCACAATATTGAAGGATTTTAATAGATTTTTTTTTTTTTTTTTTTTTTTTTGAGTTGGGAGTCTCACTCTGTCGCCCAGACAGGAGTGCAGTGGCACGCTCCCAGCCATCGCAGCCTCGACCTGCTGGGCTCCAGCAATCCTTCTGCCTCAGCCTTCCAACTACAGGCCTGCGCTACCACACCTGGCTAATTTTTGATTTATTGTAGAGACGAGGTCTTGCCAAGTTTCCCAGGCTGGTCTTGAACCTGCGGACTCAGGCAATCCACTCACCTTGGTCTCCCAAAATGCTGGGATTACAGGCTGAGCCACCGAGCCTGGCCAATGTTACTAGCTTAATTGTCATTTGACTTTCCTATTTCAACACCTAAAGTGAAGCTTAGCTTTTGTTTCCTATGAGGATTAAATTCAGATTTTATGCACCAGAATCTTTGACAATTTGGGAAACTCTCTTTAAAAAAAGATGCAAAATTAGGTGTAAAGTAAATATTTATCTATAAAAAAACAGCAAATTACAGACTTCAAACAGCTGACAAATGCTACAAGCAATATAAATTCTAAAAAGAATGGCATCTTTTTATTAATTGCCTGTTCAACCTCCATAATGCTCTTATTTTTTTACATTTCTGGCTGCATTTTTTAATTATTTCTTCATATAACAAATTTGTAACATTAAGAGAATAGAAAGATAATTTAGTGTTTTTGCTAGTGTGTTTCATCCATTCTTAATAAGGACAGTTTAGAGAAGTTTATATCAGCTTTATAACTTATTACTGATAATGTCATGTACATTTTTAGGATTAGAAATCTTGTTATTCAATTAAATGTCTCTAAATGTACTCCATCTAAATGTATCCCTTTCTTTATTTCCCCTTAGCCTCAGGTCATTCTAATACCCCTCAATATGAGGGCATGATAGATGGAAAATCGAAGTGAAAAGAGGTATCAGTTTTTTGTTTTTTGGGTTTTTTTGAGTTGGAGTCTCACTCTGTTGCCCAGGTTGGAGTGCAGTGGTACACTCACAGCCACCCTAGTGTCGACCTGCTGGGCTCTGGCGATCCTTCCGCCTCAGCTTTCCAAGTAGTCAGAACTACAAGTACACGCTACCATGCCCGGCTAATTTTTTTAATTTATTTATTGTAGCAACTAGGTCTCGCCAAGTTGCCAGGTATGGTCCCGAATCCACTCGTCTCAGCCTCTGAGATATCAGTTTTAACTAATTAAAACGCCTAACACTTTTGCAAATTTTACCCCCCAAAATATTATAATTATGTTAACACACATTGTTTAACATCCTCCCAGAATCCTGGAAGGACCTGTATAAAAAAGGGACCTTGATAGAGAGGTAAGTCCACACAC
Source organism: Tarsius wallacei (assembly GCA_963574415.1). Classification (NCBI taxonomy): domain Eukaryota; kingdom Metazoa; phylum Chordata; class Mammalia; order Primates; family Tarsiidae; genus Tarsius; species Tarsius wallacei. Next base: position 60,407 of record CAUYQG010244701.1, read on the forward strand.
ACACACACACAAAGGATTTGCCACAAGAACAACAGCAGTAATGAATGGCTCTTAGGTAAGACTTTAAGTAAATTGGATAGTTAATTTTGACATTAATTATAGATGTTAGCTATAGCATGTATTTGATTATAGAGGAAGGCTAGATGATGTTTACAGGTCCATTATAGTTCTTACGGTCTATAAAACGGGCCGATAACATAGTAGTTAAAAGCTTGGATTTTAAAGTCAGACTGCCTTGGATGTGAATACCCATCCAGCACTTATTTGTTGCACAATCTTAGTCAAAATACCTTCTCCCAAAAAATCCATACAGTAATAATATTTAACTCATACTGCTAAAAGAATTAAACGGGATGCTAAATGCAAACTGCTTAGCATTTTTTTCTAAACTTTGCAGGAAGTATTTAATAAATGTCATCGATCTATAACATAAACTATAATTATTGTAATTTTCGAACCACTAATTTAGAATTTGTGATAACTAAAACACTAGCTATTTCCAAACCATAAAAATTTTTTATTCCAATTCCCATAAATTATAAATAAGAAACTGAGGATTTGAGAGATTTAAGGACATATCTAACAACTATCTCTTTCCTAATTCTCCTCCTTTCTCTTTAACAGGAATTTCTTCCACTTACAATTTAAAATACCCTAACATTCCTTATATTTACTCCTGCAAACTCAATATTACAAAACCAAATTCATTACTTCCCTCAAATAATGTTGCTTTTCCTTTACGAAGTTAATAGTACCAGCATTTATCTGTATAGATACCAAACACAAAGCTTCAAAATCTCTCTGGATGCCCAATCTCTTCATCCATCAGTCACTAAATCCTGTCAATTCTATCTCTGAAGTATATTTTTAATCCAATTCTGCATTCTAAAGTCACTGTTACTATAAGAGACCCTCATTATTTCATTCATACATATTATGAAGAGTTTTCAAAATGATACACCTGCCTCCAGCCTCAACTTTTCTCCACTTCATCCTTTATCTTTATAAAATGCAGAATTGATATGCTTGTCTGCTTAAAAATCTTTCACAGGTCCCAACTACCTCTCATAAAAATCCAACAACCTCAGTCTCATATATAAAACTTCTCACAATTTGGCACAAACCTACATGTGTAGCTTCTTCTCTTACCCCACCCTTCATTACAAACCCAGTATCTTAACTAATCTATATAATATATCTCGCTGTTCTCCAAATACACCTTGCCTATTCATGCTTCCTTGTGCTCATGAAACTCCCTCTATTTGGAGAACAGAAGTAATGCTTCTCTCGTACCCAACTATTTCTACTCATCCTTCAAGGCCCACCTCAAATATCAGCTCTTTGAAATAACTTTTTGCATCCCTCACAGCTAAAGGAATTTACTGTTCTTCTGGAATATTATACATATTTCTATTGTAGCAGTTATCACACTATATACCGGCTAGTTACTGCCTGTCTATAATCCCAGATAGACTGAATTTTTCCGGGGCAGTTATATTTTACTCATCTCTGCATTTCTGGTACACATAATAAATATTTAATAACAACTGTTAAATGGATGAATGAATAAGTAGATAGTGGCACAATAATAACTCGAGTCATCAGATTCCATTTTCCTAACTTTCTTATTTCACATTTTACTAGAAATACTTATTAAACAGAAAATGTAAAGCCCAAATCTGTCTTCTACAGTAGACTATAAGCTTTGTAAGTAAATGAAAATTATTATCTTGAACCAGATTCAGTGTTCAAAGCAGAGCTTTACACATAACAGATGATTAATTTAGCTAAATGAATCAATACATGAATGAATTAATAACTTGAAGAATAGAATGATCTGCTGATTTGTGTCATTACAGGATAACTAGGAAGTCCCCTCATTTAGTTCTAGTTTAATTTCTTCACTATTTAAATATCACATACAGTGATATGCTGTATATCTAAGAATAAGATTCTACAATGCCACAGATCCTATTTTGAATAGAAGTGATAATCTATCAATTAATCAATATTGATTACTTCAACTTGGCTTATTTCACCCATTCATTTCCTGCTTAGACCTTGCAGTAATTTAACTTTAACTCCTATACCAGGCCTTCAATAAATATCTGATGAACAAATAAAACTCAATGTGTATGTATGTATATATACATGCACGTGTACATACAATAAGACATTATAAGATTTAAAATTATTTTTGAAAGGCTTAAGGATATAAACAATGTATGGAGAAAAATAGGTACACAGAGTGATACATGAATACCCACTCACAAATGAAAAAAAGGCAAATATTTTGCCATAATCCATTTACTTCTAATGTTTTAGGTTTTCTATTCTATAATCATAAAAAACATTTAAATTAATAGTAAGAACATTTATTTCCCTCTAGCATGTCAAAAAAAAAGAATAAGAAAAGCTAGATCCTTCCCCCACTAAATATTGTTAAAGTAAGAAGTAATACAACATGTTTTATTGCAATCAACATTTCAGTCATATTACAAAGGACCTTATTACTTATAAAACCAGCAACAATTGAGGAGACTTTCACACAAATATTGGTCATGGAGTACTTTACTAGACGACATGAAGAATAAACAGATAGGAAAAAAGTGGCAACAAGAAGCAAAACATATTTATGATCAGAAGGAAATTAGAAAATACTCACCAAAATATCAACTCAACATTTATCTTCTAAATGACCTTTATCTTCCTTTCTAATGTTTATCATCCCCTTCCCTTCCAAATTTCTGCCTCTAATCCATCATCTATTCAAATGGTTTGCAATAAAATAAGTTTTAAAAGCCTCATAGCCCTTCTAGGAGAACTGATAAACACTGATCATGGCAAGAGCACAGATACATAAAATCTTCAGGTTTACTGACCAGTTGATACAAAAGTAGAATACACCTGCTAAACCAACCTCCTTTTTAAACTCATCGCTTAAAAAAGTTATTTTCAACAAGTATACCCACTTAATAAAAGCTTTTTTTTTTTTTTTTTTGAGTCAGAGTCTCACTCTGTCACCCAGGCTGGAGTACAGTGGCACGCTCACAGCCATCGTAGCCTCGACCTGCTGGGCTCAGGTAATCCTTCCACCTCAGCCTTCCAAGTAACTGGAACTACAGGCACATGCCACCACCACACCCGGCTAATTTTTTGATTTATCGTAGAGATGAGGTCTCGCCAAGTTTCCCAGGCTGGTCTTGAGCCCATGGGCTCAGGCAATTCTGTCACCTCAGCCTCCCAAAGTGTTGAGATTACAGGCATAAGCCACCATGCTGGGGCAAAGAAAGAATCTTAAAGGTTATCTAACCCAATTAACCCTATCTCCTGGTTCATTTGCCAACATTTTACCAACAGCCAGTAATCTGGTCTACACTTTAACACCTCATTAGAAAGAAAACTCATTACTTCCAAAATAATCGGATTCCATCTCTGTGTTTCTTTACTACTAGAAAGTTTTCCTTTATTAAGTTAAAATTATTCAGTCCATGTCTTCCACTCACTGGTTCTTTTATCCTTAAGGACTCACAAATCAATAAATCTAGTAAACTCACTTCCACATAAAGGAAGTCCTTTGAATAAAAAGGACTATCATGTAATATATTGGTTCTCTTTTCTCAAGTTAAAACTATCCAGTTTCTTCATGACATGGTTTTAAATTCCTTCAACAATTAAAAAGGGAGGAGATGTAGTTTAGAATCTACAACCACTACCACAAATTTCAACATGAAAAATAATGCATAGCCTCCAAAAAAGCAATATATGTATAATTATTATCCTCTTGACTTAATTTTTTAAACTCTAGAATAGAATACTTGTTCTATGGGTGGGCTGCCACAAACATCCAGGGAAGCTTGTAACCAACGTTTGTTAAGGAAGGGGTAAAAAACAAGGTAAAGGAGATGGTAAAAACGTCTGTAAAACACAAGAAGCTACTCTTTGCCCTCAACTTTATTATTTTTGACACTAAGGTTATACTACTTCATATATCAATTGCCTTTTCCTGCTAGAAAGTTCATACTTTGTAGCAAAGTTATACTAGACATTTTCTGAGTTTTAAAAAGCACCATTTTATTGTTGACAAATAACCAAGTCAATATTCCCAATTTACTCATGTACTTACTAAAGTTAGTTAAAATATCAAACGAAGAGACAGTTTAAGGAGCTCAGAGTTGGTATCAGGTTGGAGAAGATCTAAATAGCAAAACAGCTAAAAAAATAAATCAAAGCAGTCAGAGTCAATGATCGGGGCCAGGTGCAATGGTTCACGCCTATAATCCCAGCTCTTTGGGAGGCCGAGAAGAAAGAACTGTTTGAGCTCAGGAGTGGGGAGACCAGCCTGGGCAACATAGCAAGACCTTACCTCCACAAACAAAACAAAATAAAATAATAAAAATTTTAAAAATTAGCCAGGCATGGTGGCACATGCCTGTAGTTTCAGCTATTTAGGAGGCTGAGGTGGGAGGATCACCTGAGACCAGGAGGTCAAGGATGTAGTGAGCCATGACTGTGCCACTGCACTCTAGCCTGGGCGAGAGAGCAAGAGCCTGACTCAAAAAAAACAGTCAGTGATCCAAGCACCAGTTAACTCAAACTGGCTGAGTGTACTTGACTAAATTACTTAACCTCTCTGGGTCTCAGAGTACTCTCATCTATGAAATGATTACAAAAAATCAGAATCAGAAGTTCTCATACACTTTCATCTCAGGAACCTCTTACACTTAAAAAAAAAAGTACTGAGTAGTTCAATAAGCTTTAATATATAGATATTACCATAGTTACCATATTTAGAAATTAAAATCTAATTTTTAAAATTTTCATTAATTTTTTATTTCATAAATAATAGAGCCATTAAATAATAAGTAACATTTTAATGAAAAATAACTATTTCCAAACTAAAAAAAAAAAAACTTAGTGACAAGAATAGCATTGTTTATAATTTTGGTCAATCCCTTAATACCTGGTTTATTAAGCAAAACTTACAAGCCATGGTTTTTAACTAAACTCCTGTATTAGGCCACCAACAGACCAGAACAAAAATCAAAATGGAGTCCCCCTGCTCACTAAGCTAAAACTGAATTGTTATCTGGCCTTCCAAAAATTCAGGATAAAGTAGCCGCCTAATGCCCCACCAGGCCAATTTCAATCTTCAATAAGACTGACAATGAAGTTCCCTCTGTTTTAATTCTTAACCTGAAGTAATCTGATGTTAATCAATCAGTTCTGTTTCCCAGTCCCTTCCTTACAAAGAAAGCAACTGAAATGACCAATTAGGCCTGCACGGTAGTTCACGTCTATCATCCTAGCACTTTGGAATGCCGAGGTCAGAGAATCACATGAGCGCTGGAGTTTGAGATCAGCCTAGGCAACATAGTAAAATCTTGTATCTACAAAAAAAATTTAAAAATTAGCCAGGTTAGGTGGTGGATGCCTGTAGTCCCAGCTACTCAGGAGACTAAGGCAGAAGGATCACCTGAGATCACAAGTTCAAGGCCACGGTAGCAATAATCGTGCCACTGCACTGCAGCCTGGAAAACAGAATGAAACTCCAACTCAAAACACACACACACACACACACTCCAACTCAAAACACACACACACACACACACACACACACATACACCTTTTTTCATTCTTTGTTTCTGCTTTCTTCAGCCTTTCTGTCTATAAAGCCAACCCTCTTGGGTAAACTCATTAGAAGGAAAACTTATTCTATTTTATGGAATGAAGTTTTGCCTGATTCTAATTCTGGACTCAGAAAAAAGTCAATTGATATCTTGAAACTAAATTTGTTGTAATTGTGTCTTTTGACAGGCTTAATAGAGAGGACTGCTAGATTCTCATATAATGTATGCATTCAATCAGCACAGCATATAATGTAACCTCTGGAAAACATTTACTCATTGAAGAATAAGAGTAAAAAGTGCAAATAACGTTTTAGTATTATTTTGAAAGTGGTTCTGCCCTCACAGTACCCTAAAAAAGATCCCTCCACCCCCCACCAAAAGAGGCCTTTTAACTACTGGACTAGACAATCTCTAATATTCACGCAGGCTGACCACAAGGTTTTTTGTTTTGTTTTTTGTTTTTGTTTTTGTTTGAGTCAGAGTCTTGCTCTGTCACCCAGGCTGGAGTGCAGTTGGTATGATCACGGCTCTCCACAGGCTCAACTTCCTGGCTCAGACAATCCTTCTGCTTCAGCCTCCTGAGGAGCTGGGACTAACAGGCATGAACCACTATGCCCAGCTAATTTTTTGTAGAAATGAGGTCTTGCTATGTTGCCCAGGCTGGTCTCAAACTCGTGGGCTCAGGCAATCTTCCCCGCATCAACTTCTCAAAGTGCAGGAATTATAGGCGTGAACCACCATGCCCAACTAATTTTTTTTAAACCTGAAAATACACTTATCCCCATCATCATAGAATATGTCATTATTATGATTCTAAAAGATTTCAATGAGATGGTCCTTTTTAAACCAACTATAAAAAGTCATTTCAGAAAAGTATAAGATAAAAAACTATAGAACACACAGTATTCTTTGTCACTCTGAAAATTCTTACAAAGGAGAAAAGCTATCTAAGTAATTTCCTTTGTACTATTATACTCATAACACTCGGCATGACTAAACTATTCATTTATGCAACAAATATATACAGGTAATTTACTGTATGTAAAGCACTGTGCTAAGCGGAATGAGGAAAACAAAGCATGCAGAACTTGATATTTTCGTAGGAGGGATCTGATGTATATTCTAAAACTATAATACAAAAAAAAAGAATGCCATGAAACAAGTTCAAATAAAACACTACCATAGTTCCTAGTGTTAAGGGTTTATATGAGAATTATGCTGCTATAACTAAGATTAAAATATTCAAAAACAAAGTATAGAAATATAAGAAAATCTACTATCCACATTTAGTGGCCCATAGACAGGTTTCATTCTGTTATAAACAATTGAACACTAAATACAAAGTTACATATGTGACTTTCCCAAGAAAAAATTCAATGACGAGATTTAAAAGCAAGTTTAATGTCTAATTTCACACATGCCAATAAAATCACTGTTCATGTAGATGACGACTTTGGCAAATACATGCCTTTATGCTTCAATCTCAAGATCAGACGTAAGTATAGAGGGGTGATAAGATCAGGGAAAAAAGTATATTAAAATCCTAAAAACACTCTTAAGAGCTGGCCAAAAAGTATATTTAACTAACTAACCATTTTTACCATAATGGAGAGTTATTCAATTGCCGCATCTAAATAAATATTATACCACATAGTTGCTTTCTTCCTAATATACAAATTGATTTAGAAGAGTCATCTTTTTTCTTTGTGAAAATAATGAATCCAACCCTAACTTTCTTTTTTTTTTTTGAATAGTCAGATAGGTAATGTGCAGATGTCATAATAAGGTTTGAGAGTAGTACATCTCACACATGTACGTGAACACCCAGTTGTCATGCTTATGAAAGTTATAATCCTAACTTTCTCTCCTTTATTTGGAAAATAATTACAAACAAATAAATAATAAAAATGTTTTCTTTAATTTTTAAATAATGACATAACTCAGGTAAGACAGTAATATTATTTACTTAAAAATGGAAAGAAATCTTAAATATTGGTAACACACACTTCACTAAATAAATTTCATTTTTCATGCACAAACAATCATGACAGTTAATAGGATTTGCCTACAGGTCAACATTTTAAATATCTACTTAATATATTTAAGCTGTTAGTCTGGCAATTAGTCTTTATACCTTTATTAGGATAAACATGCAGTACTGAACATAAGTTTAGAACATTTCAATACTTCCTTCCACTGAGTTGATCTACACTTGAAATACTGGTCCAAATAATTCTAGATCTTCCATATTTTTTTTAAAGTTTTATATTCATTTATCCCTTACTGCCACAGATAAAACAGGCGAAATAGCACCATCTGGTGGGTATCACCATCATTTTAAAATAATTTTCTATATTCACCTTATGAATACATCTTTGAAAAAACCGCATAGCAATTGGAAATCATTTATAAAGTACCATGAATAAATAATGAAAAGTGGCTTGATTAGCAAGCAAAAATATAGTTGAAAATTGAACCATGGTTGTAGCAACGTTTTGGTGTTTAATTAATGAGAAGTTAACTATTATTATAATACCATTTTTATATTAAATTAAGGCTTAAATGTTCTCTGAATGTAACCTTGTAGTGAAAAGTGTCTTTTTTTTTTTTTTTTTTAGTTGGAATCTCACTCTGTCACCCAGACTGGAATGCAGTGGCACGCTCCTGGCCACTGCAGCTTCGACCTGCTGGGCTCCGGCGATCCTTCCGCCTCAGCCTTCCAAGTAGATGGAACTACAGGCATGTGCTACCATGTCCAGCTAATTTTTTTGATTTATTGTAGAAATGAGGTCTCGCCAAGTTGCCCAGGCGGGTCTCGAACCTGTGGGCTCAGGCAATTCACTCACCTTGGCCTCCCAAGGCGCAGGATTTCAGGCTGAGCCACCGAGCCCAGCTAGTGTCAATTCTTAATACAAAATGTTTGCATTTTATATATACAAGTAATACATCTACACAATTCAATGAAGAGAATGAAATGTGAACATAATTATCTTTACAAAAAATAGTGTTGACTGTTATTTACATTTAAAAGTTTTTAAATAGATATGTTTGGAAAAGCAACTGAATTTTGTAAGGCTGATCTTAAGGTTTATTAACAATTAAGCTTTCTGAGTACTAACAGTGTGCTGGATAATGGTCAAAGCATAAATTAGGCCAGATGAGGTGGCTCACGCCTATAATCCCAGCACTCTGGGAGGCCAAGTCAGGAGGGTTGCTTGAGGCCATGAGTTCAAGACCAGCATGGATAACATAGCGAGAACTCATCTCTACAAAAAATAAAAAAACAAAAATTAGGCCATGAACTAAAACAGACATGTAAATAAATTGAAAACAAAATCAGAAATAAGGTGGTGTTATTTACTATGGTAAATTTCATAACAGGATTTTTTTTTTTTTTTTTTTTGAGTTGGACTCTCACTCTGTCACCCAGACTGGAGTGCAGTGGCCACTCCCAGCCACCGCAGCCTCGACCCGCTGGGCTCCGGCGATCCTTCCGCCTCAGCCTTCCAAGTAGCTGGACCTACAGGCGCGCGCTACCACGCCCAGTTAATTTTTTGATTTATTGTAGAGATGCGGTCTCACCAAGTTGCCCAGGTGGGTCTTGAACCCGCGGGCTCAGGCAATCCACTCACCTTAGCCTCCCAAAGCGCGGGACTACAGGCTGAGCCACTGAGCCCGGCTATAACAGGATTTTAAAGGGAAAATGAAGACAGAGCAAGATCAAAATAATACAGCCAAACAAAAAGATAGCATGTTTCCTAAATGCGCTTTTAATTATCTAAAATCAATTTAGGCCAGATGCAGTGGTTCATGCCTGTAATACCAGCACTTTGGGAGACTGAAGCAGGAAGATTCCTTGTGCCCAGGAGTTTGAGACCAGCCTGGGCAACATAACAAGACCACATCTCTACATATAAAATAAAATAAAAATAAGCCAAGCAGGGTGATGTGTGCCTATAATCCCAGCTGCTTGGGAGGCTGAGGTGGAAGTACGGCCTGAACCCAGGAGGTTGAACCTGCAGTGAGTCATGATGGTGTCACTCACATCTTTGAGTGACAGAGATGCCAACTCAAAAAAATTTTTTTAATTAATAAAATAAACTTACATATATTTTTCCAGTAACTACTGGTTAACTACATACTGTGTTACCCTGTGCTAGGCACTGAGTATACACTGGAAAGCAAACACAAATAAACAAAGATATAAACTCTATGCCCTTAGAGCTTATAATGTAGCTATTGTTTTTTTTCTGTCTGAGAACACCTTCCAGATGCAACAATTCTCCTTTAATTATGATCCTTTTTTGTAATGTGAAGGAATTAAACATCTCAACCTGTACAACTTTTATATTTAAAAATATGTTCACCATTAATTTACTTCAACACAAAAAGATTTAAAGCAAAGTTCATTTCTGCTCCTTGCACTAAAATGGCAGTAAATCCCCAAGAACAATGTTCTTGATGAAAAATATCCATGATATGTTGAAGGCTTTAAAGCCAACAGAAACAATGATAGCTGAACCAGCACATCAGAGAAAATCTAAAACCAAAGACTGAGAAGGAAGAAAGAAAGACACAAACAAGAAGCAAACAGATTTGCAGAACCACCAAAAAACCCCAGAAATTTCTAGAGATAAGGGCTGTGGCTCTATTTTAGAGAGATTAAATAAAAGTCTACTGAGCACAGTGGCATAGTGGCATGCCTCTGTAGTCCCAGCTACTCGGGAGGCTAAGGTGAGAGAAGCTTGAGGAATGTAAGGATACACCGCACTATGATCATGCCTAGAATGGCCACTGCATTCCAGCCTGGGCAACATGGCAAGACCCCATAAGAGTCTGCACAATGAATGGTAAAATAAACCCCAGCTCACTTGGGTCTCTCTCTCTCTCTCCCACTTACCCACCTACCTCAGTCCTTAGCAGGCTGATAGACAAGGCTTAGACACTACAGGTGAGATATTAGAGAATTCTTTCAAGGCCAAGAAAAATATGACCTACAGTTACTGATATCTGGAGTTACCTCAAGAAAAAGACTAGTCTGAACTAAATCACTCTACAATGAAGTCCTTCCATTGACAAGCCTTGCCCATGCACATAGAGCTAACAGTCAGCTTCTTAGTGCTTCACTATAAAATATGAAAGAATGGCTTAGACTCAGTTGATATGTGAGGAACGCTCTAATGTTCAAGTCAGAGACCAAAATAAGAAAACAAAATAAAGGAACTCAGATGGAACAGAACCAATGTAAGGAACTAAGGAAAAGTTTTTAAAAAGTATAATCAAACGTAACAGAATAATAATGGGGTAAAATTAGGAATACGCTATCAATAGAATGAATACACTGTGATATAATCATACAACGAAACTCATACAGATGTGTAAATGGACTAGAACAACATGTGTCAATACGCACAAATCTAAAAAATTATGTTGAAAAGAAGGAAGCTGAAGGTCACGCACAAAACGCCATTTAAATAGTTTTTAACCAGCCTCGGCAAAATAGCAAGCACTTGTCTCTACAAAAAAAAGAAATATCAAAAATTTAGCTGGGTGTGATAGTGCACACCTGTAGTCCCAGTTACTCAGCAGGCTGAGGTGGGAGAATCACTTGAGCCCAAGAAGTTTGAGGCTGCAGTCAGCTATGATCATACCACTGCACTTCAGTCTGGGCAACAGAGTGAGACCCTGACTCAAAAAATAAAAATAAAATAGTTTTTAAGACTACAAAGCAATACTCCACAATATTTACAGATATTAGGAACAGGGCTTTAATGACATTTGCTATGTTTTTTTCTTTTCTTTTTTTTTGAGTTGGAGTCTCATTCCTTTTCCCAGGTTGAAGTTCAGTGGCACAAATGCTCACAACCACTCCAGCGTCAACCTGCTGGGTTCCTGCAATCCTTCCGCCTCAGCCTTCCATGTAGCCTGAACTACAGCCATGCGCTACCACGCCCAGCTATTTTTTATTTTATTGTAGAGACGAGGTCTCGCCAAGTTGCCCGGGCTGGTCTTGAGCCTGTGGGCTCAGGCAATCCACTCACCTCAGCCTCCAAAAGTGCTAGGATTACAGGCTGAGTTACCGAGCCCGGCCATGTTTTATTTCTTAAGACTGGTGGTGAGTATTGCTTTGTAGTCTCTACTTTTTTGAAAGACTGAAAAAATTCACAGTGGAAAAAAAAGACTTTGGGAAAGGATATTTTAATGTCCATTTTGGATGTTCTTTTCTATGTTCTGGGAAAGGTGAGGCTTTCAGGAAACTCAATACAGACAAATAAGGATATCTGGATCAAGTACACAGTGGCAGAAAAAGCATTCTAGTCTATGAAAGAGGATGCCTAGATTCTTCTGGTTCATGTATTGCCAATATCCAGGAGCGTGACCCTGAGTATTTTAGTAACTTTCACAGGGCTCAGTTTCTTTAACCATCAAATAAGGAAATTGAATTACAAATGTCAAATGTACCTGCAGTAGATTCTACAATTTAAATTGTAGAATTTGTACTCTAATATATGATGCTTTGTATACTTACAAAGTTTATGCAAATTACAAGAAAACTTTCAAGATCTACTCTAAAAGAGGAAACATAGTTAAAGTAGGCAAAGTCTTCTATACATGGTATAGATGTTACCTTGTTGAGAAGGATTTCCAAAGTGTATGATACAGTTTCCATTTTTTACATTAAACTTTGAAATATATTGCATGGTCATCACCTTTGATGTTCTCATTTTGCTATCTATGAGTTCTCTAATATTAGCATGCATCAGAATCACTGGTAGAGCTCGTTAAAATACAGTCTGCTGGGTAACATACTCAGAGTTGCAGATTCTGATGGTTTGGGCTGGGACTGAAAATTTTGCCTTTCTAACAAGTTCCTAAGTGATGGTAATGTCGGTGAAAGAGATTACATTCTCAGTACCTCTGCTTTATGTTTTATAAAACATATTAGAACTAGCAAAGACTCTCTCTTCACCCAAATTCTAGACAGGTCCCATTGAGCCTTTTTCAACTAGGTCCTGTCCTTGAGTCTTATCTTCAAGAACCAAGTTTTATCAAGAATCCTGCTAAGTTAGTTTAGTGAGAATACCCCACTTGCAATATCTGATTTTCTCATGCCCAATCATCCCCTCTTGATATTGATCATCCTGGCCTGCCTTCAACAAGAAGCCAGTCAAGTCAGTTTAGCCAGAATCCTCCCTACCCCTGTTGTTTTCTCTTAGTAATTTTCCACCCACACCCTGCTCCTTGGCTATAAATCCCTGTTTGTTCATGCTGTATTCAGAACTGAGCCCAGTTCTATACTTAGTTCTCTTTTTCCTTATTCCAACAGTTCCTGAATAAAATCTGTTTTTACCACTTTAACTAATGTGCAGCTCTGGCTTCTTTGACATCACACACCAATGACAAATACAAGAGAAAAGTAAAATCAGCCTGGGAATAAAGTTGTGCTCCAGAAATGTTCTGACAACCTACTCTGTTTTTAAAAGAACTAAATTATGGGCTGGGTGCTGTGGCTCACGCCTGTAATTCCAGCACTCTGGGAGGCAGAAGTGAGAGGATTGCCTGAGCCCAAGGGTTCAAGACCAGCCTGAGCAACTTGGCAAGCCCTCGTCTCCACAGTAAGTAAAAAAAATTAGCTGGGCACAGTGGTACATGCCTGTAGTTCAAGCTGAGACAGAAGGATTGCCTGAGCCTAGCAGGTCGAGGCTGCGGTAGCCATGAGTGTGTCACTGCACTTCAGCCTGGGCAACAGAGTGAAGACTCTGACTCAAAAAAAAAAAAAAAAAAAGAATTAAATTATGCCTCAAAATACTTTTTATATTTTTCTAGAACACTTAACACAAATCAGAACCATTTTAAATTGTCTAAAAATCCACTTATACATATTAGATATAAAGGGAATAAAAATACTGTCTTTTGGTTTATGCTTCAAAAACTAAGACAATTTTCCTAAAATTCCTAAAGCATCATTTTATTATTGCAACTCAAGTAATACTTATACCATAACCCATAGGCATTTAATTCTATTCAACAACATTTAAAGAGCAGCAACATTTAAAGAACATTTAATACACACAGCAGAACTGGATATGATATACTCACAGGTCTCAAGAAGCTTGTTTAAGATAGGGAACACAGACAAATTATGGTACAATAGAAGCAAACTTATTAGGGTTGAAGAGAGAGCTTTCTGGAGTAAACAGTTAAATTTGGAAGTTATCAAGCAGTTAAGATTGGGGAGGAGTAAAACAGCACATGCAAAAGCACAGAGACAACTACAAGCAATTAGATCTCACTGGCTAGGCAGAAGGCAGCTGTTGGCAGGGGATATCCCTAGAGAGAAAAGAAAGCTAGGTTCCAATTATGAACTGCTTTCAAAGCCACACTTAATAACTTGAAACTTATTCTATAAGCAGTGGAGAACTACCAAGAAGTTTTAATAACATAGTCAAGTGATGGGACAAATTAGTATTTTAGAAAGGTGGACAATCAGTAGGACAGAAACTAAAATACAATGAACACTAAAAGAAGAATGTGTAGTATGGAGTGAAGGGGTGAAACTGGAGAAAGGGTGATCAAATGAGGTACTACTGCAACATTCCAGGCAGGAATTATAAAAAAATTTTTGTGTTTGTTGGCTGTTTGTATGTCACCCTTTGAGAATGTTTGTTCATGTCCTTTGCCCACTTTCTAATGGGGTTGTCTCTTCCCTTTCAATTTGTTTGAGCTCCTTGTAGATGCTGGATGTTAGGCTTTTGTCAGATAAATAGCTAGCAAATATTTTTTTCCTATTCCTTGGGTTGTCTCTTTACTCTCTTGCTGGTTTCTTCTGCTGTGGAAAAAACTTTTCAGTTTGATAAGATCCCACATATCTATCTTTTGCTGCATTTGCTTTTGAAGACTTGGCCGTGAATTGACAATATGAATTCTTCCAACCCATAAGCATAGGAGGATGTTTTCCCACTTGTTTGTATGAATCCTGATTTCTTCAGCAGTGTTTTGTAGTTCTCATTATAAAGGTCTTTCACTTCTCTGGTTAGGTGAATGCCAAGATATTTCTTTTTTTCTTTCTTTTTTTTTTTTTTTTTTTGGTGGTTATTGTGAATAGAATTTTTATTTGGTTCTCAACCTGCTTGTTGTTGATGTACAGAAATGCAGCTGTCTTTTGCATGTTGATTTTGTATCCTGAGACTTTACCACCAGTGCAAGGTTTTTGAGAATCTCTAAGGTCTTCTAGTTATACAATCATATCATCCACAAAGAGAGATAACAACTTCCTCTGACTAGGATTTCCAGTACTATGTTGAATAGCTCAGAGGTGAGAGAGGACACCTTTGCCTTGTTCTGCTTCTCAGGAAGAATGCTTCCAGCTTCTGCCATTTAAGCTTGATGCAAGTTGCAAGTCTATCATAGATGGCTCTTATTGTTTTGAGGAATGATCCATCGATGCCTAGGTGTTGAAGAGTTTTTATCAAGAAGGGATGCTGGATTTTATCGAATGCTTTTTCTGCATCTAATGAGATAATCATGTGGCTCTTGGTTTTACACCTGTTAATGTGTTAAATTACATTTATGGTCTTACAGATGTTGATCCAGCCCTGTAACCCGGAAAGAAGTCCAACTGGTCATGGTAGATGATCCTTGAAATTGATCCATGGATAAAATTTGCTAGAATCTTGTTGAGATTTTTGCATCTATGTTCATCAACAAAACTGGACTGTCAGCCTCATTAAAGATCAGAGAAATGCAAATCAAAACTATAATGATATATCACCTAATATCAGTAAGGATGGCTATTATTAATAAGTCAAAAGAGCTGGTAGGGCTGTGGAGAAAAGGGGATGCTCCTACACTGTTGGTAGGAATGTAAGATAGTTCAACCCTTATAGAAAGCAGTGTGAGCCGGGCTCGGTGGCTCAGCCTGTAATCCCGCGCCTTTGGGAGGCTGAGGTGAGTGGATTGCCTGAGCCCGCGGGTTCGAGACCCGCCTGGGCAAGCGAGACCTCATCTCTACAATAAATCAAAAAATTAGCCGG
>CAUYQG010244702.1:0-11718 GCA_963574415.1 Tarsius wallacei
ATGGAATGTTAGGTAAGCCAAGTTTATATAATTAATTAACTTGAGCAAGCAGGCAGCAGGTTTGAAACAACGCAGAGCCTGCCTGTCAGGAGGGTGGCTGGCGCCGCTGGGTCTGGCGCCACCGGGTTTACTATAATCTAAGCAAAGGGATGTTTGGGAGGGGGCTTGTTGCTTGCTCAGCATTCACATACCATTGTAAAAGTTGAAGCTTAACAGGATTAAATATAAACACTGTTTAAATCATGGTGTAACTTTACGATTGCAGTCACTACCAGGCACCTATTATGAGCCCAGTCTTTCAGGATTTGAGGTAGAGTTAGAAATACAGTAAATGTGAGGTAGGAATCTATATAACATATCAAACGTATGGTAGGAGTTTATATAACATATTAAATGTGAGCTAAGAGGGGGTGCATAGAATACAGTGAAGCAAACGTGAGGTAGGGGTTTACAGCAAATATAGTTTTCTAAGTTTTCTTGGGTATTTCAAGTGAGCATGGGGACAGTAGCCAGACAGATGTCTTGAGTGGAGACCTGGAGGTCTTGCCCGCTGGTTGGAGAGGGAGACTTCAGGAAAAACCCCAAGTTCACGGTTTAAGCAACTGTGTCAATAGTGGCGTCATTGCTGGGAGCAAGGGGACCCACAGGATGGGTGAATTGGGAGGAAGGAAGGACAAGGTGAGTTTGAGTTGGGACAGGGTGAGTTTGGTAGTTTGCAGGAGACAGCGCCGAGGAGAGGGGTCCAGGGGTTAGTGGGCTACATGGAGTTGAAGGAAGTCTAGCTGGGGAAAGGACTGAGAGTTGTCAGACATTTTTTTTTTTAGTTGGAGTCTCACTCTGCCATCCAGGCTGGAGGCTGGAGTGCAGTAGCACGCTCCCGGCCACTGCAGCCTCGACCTGCTGGGCTCCAGCGATCCTTCCGCCTCAGCCTTCCAAGGAGCTGGAACTACAGGCATGCACCACCATGCCCTGCTCATTTTTTTCTTTTTGATTTATTGTAGAGATGAGGTCTCTACAATAAAGGCTGATCTCGAACCCGTGGGCTCAGGAGATCCTCTCACCTCGGCCTCCCAAAGTGCTGGGATTATAGACGTGAGCCACCACACCTGGCCAAGACTTGTGACAGTAAATGAAGCCCTGAGAGGAAGGAAACTCATCTAGGGTGAGAGGTAAAAGACGAAGAGCCCAGGACAGAGACTCAGAAGAAAACACAAAGCAGAACGTGTCTTTTTTTTTTTAAGTGGAGGTCTCACTCTGTTGCCCAGGCTGGAGTGCAATGGCACGATGACAGCTCACCACAGGCTCAACCTCCTGGTCTCAGCTGATCCTTCCACCTTAGCCTCCTGGGTAGCTGGGACTATAAGTGTGCCACCAAGCCTGGCTAATTTTTTTTTTTTTTTTTAGAAATGAGGTCTTGCTACATTGCCTAGGTTGATCCCAAACTCCTGGGCTCAAGCAGTTCTCCTGTGTGGCCTCCCAAAGTACTGAGATTATAGGTGTGAGCCACCACCCTGGGTCCAGAACACTCATTCAAAGGTGGAGGAGTCTAGGAAGAAAACTGAGACCCAGAAAGCTCCGTTATTACAGAAAGGAAGAAGACAGGGAGTCATCTGTTGCTTGGAGGAAACATACAAACCAAAGAGTGTTGACTGCAGAGGGCTTTCTCCAGGTCCACAGGTGGCTCTGGGTGCAGTGGAGATCCCAGGGCCCTGCTGGTGTGGGACGGGGAGGGGAGCGGAGAAGAAAGAAACAGGTTAGGATTCGGGGGAGGGAGTGAGAGGGTGGTTGATTTTATTATTATTATTTTTGAATTGGAATCTCACACTGTTACCCAGGCTGGAGTGCAGTGGCACGCTCATGGCTATCGCAGCCTTGACCTCCTGGGTTGAGGTGATCCCCCCGCCTCAGCCTTCCAAGTAGCTGGAACTACAGGCATGCGCCACCGTGCTCAGCTAATTTTTCTTAATTTACTGTAGAGATGTGGTCTCACCAAGTTGCCCAGGCTGGTCTTGAACCTGTGGGCTCAGGCAATCTTCTCACCACGGTCTCCCAAAGTGTTGGGATTATAGGTGTGAGCCACCATGCCCAAGCCTTGATTTTACTCTTAAGATTGAGAAAAGGCAGGGTGCAGTGACTCATGTCTGCAGTCCCAACACTGGGAGGGCAAGGCAAGAGGATTGCTTGAGTCCAGGAGTTCGAGGCCAGACTGGTAACATAATGAGACCTCTTCTCTAAAAAAAATAAAAATGAAAAAAAAAAGAAAAAGCTAGTTGAGCATGGCATGTACCTGTAGTCCCAGCTACTTGAGAGGCTGAGGCGGAAGGATTACTTGAGCTCAGAAGGTCAAGACTACGATGAGCCGTATCATACTACTATACTCCTGCCTGGGCAACAGAGTGAGACCCTGACTCAACCCCCCCCCCAAAAAACAAAAAACAAAACCAAAAAGCATGCTTAAATTCTGATAGGAAGAGTCTCCAGAAGGTTGGAGGCTGAAGATAGCAGAAGGGAACTCATCTCCCTGAACAGGTAGTTGAGACGTCCAGGTTTCAGCATCCAGGAGGGTAGGATGGGTGACAGCAACCTCAACTCTCATACCTGGAGGGAAGGGGAAGGTGGAAGTGGCAGGTAAGTGTTACAGGTGTTCTCTTCGGGAATCCTCTGTCTTCTGGTGGGGTGGGGTGGGGTGTCCTGCTGAGGGTGAGGTGGAGGCGACAGGACTGCAGGGCAGAGATATAAAGCTGGAGACCAGGAGATCTGTGGCCCAAGAGGCAAGGCAGGCTGCAGAGGTCAAAGGCATGCTACCTGGGGAGTAACAAAGTCCGCTGGTTGGAAGGGAAGAAGTTACCATTTCATGATTTCAGAGGAGTGGATCTGGGATGACAAGGTCAGGCATGTCCATGACCTTGAACAATGATCATAATACTATAAGAAAAGGATTGGCAGCAGTGGGAATCTGCTGGGGGGGGGGGGCGGGGAGCACACCTCATCATCAAGGGTGCCTGCATAATGAACATGTGTATACCTAACCCTGAACTGTACCCCACATCTTTAAGATTAAAAAATTTTTTAAAAAGTGTCCGTGAGCATAGGCAGCCAAAGGGAGAAGAAAGGCAAAGAAGGAAGGGTGATGGGTTCTCATGGAGTAACTTGATCACCTAAGATGCTGCCAGGACTTGAGAGAAAGCGTTCAGACTGAGATCACAAATCATCACTGAAAGACGGAAGTCCGAAAGAAGCCGTTTCAAGGAGATTGGAGTCCTGGTCCCAGGGGACTGGGCTGAACTTGGAAATGTGCCCCTTTAACTGACTATGGTTTGCAAACCAGCCCAAGGAGGGGCTAGAGTGTTTTTTTTTTCTTTTTCTTTTTTCATTCTCTCTCTCTCTCTCTTTTTCTTTCAGTTGGTGTCTCACTCTGTCACTAGGATAGAGTGTAGTGGCGTGATCACACCTTACCACAATCTCAACCTCCTGGACTCAGGCGATCCTTCTGCCTCCGGCTCCCACATAGCTGGGACTACAGGTGGGTGCCATTATGCCTGGTTAATTTTTAAATTTTTTTGTAGAGTTGAGGTCTTGCTATGTTGCTTAGGCTGGTCTTGAACTGCTGGGCTCAAGCAATCCTCCCACCTCAGCCTCCCAACATGCACCTGGCCAGAACCATGTATTTATTAAAAGCCTTCAAAATCAGGTCAGCACTTGAATACTGGAGGTACTATGTCTAGGGAAGTTTATATTGGAATAAGGAATTATTAGTGATTTAAAAAAATAGATGTAATTCTTGCCATTCCATAGGTAAGCCAGGGTCTCCTCTTTTCTGATCATCAGCAGAATGAAACCAACCCAGGAAGATGTTTGTTTGTTTTTGCAAACATCCCCACTGGTTAGCAAGTTGCAGCAGTCACAGTTACCATACACCATTAGGTGAGAACCCATAATGTGCCAGGCTCTGGGCTAGACATCATATACATCTTATTTAAGCATCACTACCCCATGAAGTAGGTATTTTTAATATCCTCATTCTATAGACAAGGAAACAGCTTAGAGAACTTTGGTACTTGCCCTATGGTCACAAGCAAATAAAAAGTGAAACTTGGATTCAGAGTTAGACCAGTCTAAATCCAAAATCCATGCTTTCAATGATCTGATTTCTGCTGTGATAAGAATGCAGGGTGTGTGTGTATGAGGAGGGAATGTGGGATTTGGGAAGCTGGGAGGGGGATGGATGTTGGGCTCACAGAGACAGGGAAAGTAAGGGGGATGGTGAGAATTTGGGGAACAAGAGAAACAGAGGAATTCTTTTTGATGCTATTGTTAATGGAATTATTTTCTTAAATTCATTTTTGGGTTGTTTATTGCTAGTGTATAGAAATACAATGGATTTTTGTATATTTATGTTGTATCCAGCAACCTTGCCAAATCATTTATTAGCTCTAATTTTTTTTGGGGGGGGTATTATTTAGGATGTCCTTATACAAGATTATGTCATCTGCAAACAGAGATACATTTACTTCTTCTTTTCTGACTGGATGCTTTTTATTTCATTTTCTTGCCAAATTACCTTGGCTAGAGCCTATTGCACAACATTAAATAGAAGTGGCAAAAACAGACATCCTGTCTTGTCTTGTTCCTGATCTTATGGAGAAAAGAGTCAGCTTTTTAGTTTTTTTTTTGTTGTTTGTTTTTTGAGTTGGAGTCTCACTCCATCGCCCAGGCTGGAGTGCAGTGGCATGCTCATGGTTGCCCCAACATCGACCTGCTGGGCTCCAGCGATCCTTCTACCTCAACCTTCTGAGTGGCCAGAACTACAGGCATGCGCCACCATGCCTGGCTAATTTTACAGTCAACTTTTCATCACAAAGTATGATGTTTGCTGTGGGGTTTCACAGATACCCTTTATTAGGTTGAAGAAGTTCCCTTCCATTCCTTATTTATGGAGTATTTTTTCCTTTTACTATGAAAGGATGTTGGAGGATTAAGCAACCCATGTTCCATCTATCTATGAAGAAAGAGCATACAGATAGGGGCCACACTGCTGGAGTTTTTTTTTTTTTGAGTCAGTATCTCACTGTCTCACCCAAGCTGGTACACTGGCATGATCACAGCTTACCTCAGCCTCAACCTCTTGGGCTCAAGAGATCCTCTTGCCTCAGCCTCCCAAGTAGCTTGGACTACAGATGTGTGCCACCACACCCATCTAATTTTTTTATTTTTTATTTTTGGTAGAGATGAGGTCTCACTCTATTGCCCAGGCTGCTCTTGAACTCTTGGGCTCAAGCGATCCTCCCACTTTGGCTTTCCAAAGTGCTAGGATTATAGGTGTGAGCCTTTGCTCCTGGCTGCACTTTTTTTTTAAAGCTATAAAAAGAGCAGTATTCCCAGAGGCTCCATTCAATGATTTCTGCTTTTATCTCATTGATCAAATGCGTCATAGAGTCATCTCTCATTGCAAGCAAGTGATGAATATTCATTGGACACATTGCTACCTGGTTAAAAATTGAGGTTCCTTTGGTAAGAAAGAAGGGGAAGATGGGTTTTGGTTAAACTACTAGCTGTGTCTACAAATATTATTGGGGGGTGGAGAGGGAATAGGTGTTTAGAGAAGGCACTATTTAGCTAAAAAAGGATGCTGTTTATGTTTTGAAAATTTAGATTTTCTTCTAATGCCATGCATATTTTGAAGTTTTTTTCATAGTTAATTGCAGTTAAGTGTTTCTAAAGAGAACTGGTTTAAAAGTCACTCTGCTGGGTTTACCCAGCAGTGCAGTTTTTTCCACAGGCCATATGTGGATGCTCTGATTTCTCAGTCCCAAGGCCTAAAGCAGGGATCAGTACACTTCTTTGTTTGCTTTAGGCTTTGTGGGTTACACGATATGGCAGATTGAATAACGGACCCTCAAAAGCCTTGGTATCCTAATCACTGGTGTCTGAGAACATGTTACTTTATATGGCAAAAGAAATTTTAGATGTGAGTAAATTAGGGATCTTGAGATGAGATTTTTACCCTGGATTATCTGGGTGGGTCCAGTGTAAACAGAAGGGTCCTTCTAAGAGAAACACAGAGGGGTTAGAGTCGGAGAGCGATTGTAAGATTCTGTGCTATTTCCTTTGAAGACAAAGAATGGGGCCAACAACCAAGGAATGCAGGCGATCTCTAAAAGCTAGAAAAAGCAAGAAAGGCCAGGCTAGGTGACTCATGCCTGTAAATGTAGAATTTGGGGAAGTCAAGGCAGGTGGACTGCTGCTTGAGACCAGGAGTTCAAGACTAGCCTGGTCAACATAGCAAGACTCTATCTCTACAAAAAATAAAGAATTAGCTGGATGTGGTGGTACGGGCCTGTGGTCCCAGCTGCTTGGGAGGCTGAAGTGGGAGGATCACTTAAGGCCAGGAATTTGAGGTTTTAATGAGCTATGATGGCACCACTGCACTCCAGTGAATTTTTGTAGAGATGAGGTCTTGCTATGTTGTCTTAGCTGGTTGCGAACTCCCGGGCTTAAGCAATTCTCCCGGCTTGACGTCCCAAAGTGCTGGGATTATAGGCGTAAGTCACTGTGCCTGGCCAGGAAAATTATCTTAATTAACTCTTACAACATCTATGAGAGCTAGGTATTAGTATTACTGGACCCATTTTATTGTTGAGAAAACTGGGCTAGTGAGAGGCATTCAGGAACTTGCCTCAGGTTAATAGCAAATATAATTGCTGGGAGTTGAACACAGGCAGTTTGATTCCAAAGCCCTTACTTTGCATTATGGAGTATACTGGATAATCAATAGATGCAATCTTCCTTTGTTTGTCTAATCAGTCAATAAGTAGGTGTTTATTTATCAGGCTTGGTATATATCAATAAGCAAAACAGACAAAGCTCCTGACCTATTGAAGATTTCCTTTTCAGTAGGGGTGCAGTGGAGGCCAAGATAATGAACAACCAACAGGTTGGGCTTGGTGGCTCAGCCTGTAGTCCCAGCACTTTGGGAGGCCGAGGTGAGGGGATCGCCTGAGCCTGTGGGTTTGAGACCAGCCTGGGCAACCTGGTGAGACCTTGTCTCTACAATAAATCAAAAATTAGCCAGGCATGTTAGCGTGTGCCTGTAGTTCCAGCTACTTGGAAGGCTGAGGTGGAAGGATTGCCAGAGCCCAGCAGGTCAATGCTGGGGTGGCCATGAGTGATCCAGCCTGGGCAACAGAGTGATACTCCAACTCAAATACAAAAACAAACAAAAACAAACACCAAACCAACAAACAACATATTAATATATTAACCATAACATATAAACATATTAAATTAGTAAATTATGCCAGACCTGGTGGCTCATGCCTATAATTCCAGCACTTTAAGAGGCTGAGATGGGAGAATCACTTGAGCCCAGGAGTTTGAGACCAGGCAGGGCAACAGAGTGAAACCTCACCTCTACAAAAAAAATTTTTTAAAAATTATTCTGGTGTGGTGGTACGAGCCTGTAGTCCAGCTACTTGCAGGAGGACTGCTTGAACCTGAGGAGTTGGAGACTGTGGTGAGCCATGATCATGCCACTGCACTCCAGCCTAGGCAACAGAGTAAGGTCCCAACTCAGAAAATAAATAAATAAAAATAAATAAAACAACTGGGTGTGGTGGTTCACACCTGTCATCCCAGCATTTTGGAAGATAGAGGCAAGAGGATTGCCTGAGCCCAGGAGTTCAAAACCAGTCTAATCACTGGTGTCTGAGAATATGTTACTTTGTATGACAAAAGAGATTTTAGATGTGAGTAAATTAAGGCTCTTGAGATGAGATTTTTACCCTGGATTATCTGGGTGGGTTCCATGTAAACAGAAAGGTCCTTCTAAGAGAAACACAGAGGGGTTAGAGTCAGAGAGCTGTCGTAAGATTCTGGGCTACCTCCTTTGAAGGGACTTGGCGAGATGTCATCTCTACAATAAATTTTTAAAAATTAGCCCGGCGTGGTGGTGTGTGTTCCAACTACTTGGAAGGCTGAGGCGGAAGGATCGCCTGAATCCTGCAGGTCGAGGCTGCAGTGGCCATGAGCATGCCACTGCACTCCAACCTGGGCAACGAAGTGAGACTCTGACTCAAAAATAAATAAATAAATAAGTAAATAAATTCTGAAGTATGTTAAGTACAATGTTGGGGGCGGGGTTAATGGTTGCTGCGAGTGGTCTCCACAGAGGCTTCCTTGAGAGGGTGGCATTTGGACAAAGACAGAAGTAGCAGAGGGAAGTGTTTGGACTCTACCCAATTTCTCTACTTCTGTACTTGTAAGGATTTCTCGGGAGAATTTACAGCAGCATAATATCTGCCATCTACTATGTATAGGGTGATGTTGTGCTTACAATTCCATCTGTTGGCTCCCTAGAGTTTTCACTAAGCAGAGGACCCACTGTTAGATGATCAAGGTACTGGAAACTGTGACTGATAATATGCAGCCAAGGCTCAATTATTTGGACATCAGGTGAGAACAGAGGCTTTCCCATCTGGTCTGTCTGATTCATGTTTGCATGTGGACTCCATCCAGGGAGGGCTATAAAACTCCGGGGCAAGATACACAATCAAAGGCAACTGACCTGGAGAACTAGATGAAAGGCTACTGAAAAATAAAACCAAACACTCAAGCGTTGGTTGTTGTAGAAAAATTTCCACTGAAAAAGCATAATAATTCAGGAAATATTGGGTTTTGTATTTCTTCTCGCTTTCAATGCCTGGTGTCTTGACATAACAATTTTTCTTTCAAATTTTTTTGGTAGAGATGAGGTCTCACTATGTTGCCTGGGCTGGTCTTGAACTCCTGGGCTTAACCCATCTCCTGCCTCAGCCTCCAAAGTGTTGGGATTATAGGCATGAGCCACTGCACTGGGCCGACATAAAATATTTATTGAACTGCTTTTGAGAAATATTTTGGTATGTCAATTATTACAAAAAAAGGAGTTAAACTGACATCTACATTTATAGATACCTATAAATATCTGGGCTGAGCACTCAGTTTGTTTCATTCCTTCACGGGGATCGTAAACTTCAGGAAGGCAGATAATTTGTCTGTCTTGGTAGTGCTCCGTACTTATTTGTGGAATTAAGGAATGAGAAAAAAAGAAAGAAGAAAGAAAGAAAAAGGAAGCCGGGCTTGGTGGCTCAGCCTGTAATCCCATGCTTTGGGAGGCTGAGGTGAGTGGATTGCCTAAGCCCGCGGGTTCGAGACCTGCCTGGGCAACTTGGCGAGATCTCATCTCTACAATAAAAAAAAAAAAAAAATAGCTGGGTGTGGTAGCGTGCACCTGTAGTTCCAGCTACTTGGTAGGCTGAGGTGGAAGGATTGCCGGAGCCCAGCAGGTCGAGGCTGCGGTGGGCGGGAGCGGCCACTGCACTCCAGTCTGGGCGACAGAGTGAGACTCCAACTGAAAAAAAAAAGGAAAAGAAAGAAAAGAAGTAGAGACAAAAATGAAAAGAAATGAAGAAGAAAGAAAAGAATATGTATTATTTTATTCAGTCGGACAGCTAGACACTTCCATTAGACACATTGAGTGGTGTTTGAACAGAGGACAGTGATGTGATATTTTGCTGCAAGGACAAAACATTGAACTTTAGTTTCTGTGTATACTGATCATCTTTGTGACTATGAGAATTGTGAAAGAGGCATTTGTGCTTGCAAAGAGTGACATTAATTCACTAACTTGCTAGTATGCTCATGCCTCTCTTTGGTAGGTAAAAACAAGGCAACAGTAATCATTTGTATAAAGATTTTTTTCCTGCACGACATGTCAATCAATGCTTGACCTATATGCTGAGAAAAAAATCTATGATTAGTGATTTCCAAATTGCAGAAATCAATTTAATTATTTGTGAACAGCTTGAAGAAAATGGCACAGTATAGAAAAGCATAGAAAGTAGCAGTGTGCGTTGTACGTGGCGAGAGTGAATGTCATGTCCTGAGTATGTGTACCAGACTATGAGAAAAGTGCATTTCTCACTGTAGGAAGCGGTATAAAGACAAGTTTGAAATCCAAGCTTTAAATCAACTAAGTGATTAAGTTAGGGTGAATGTGCTCTCCAGATAATGAAGAAACCACTGCAATTCTTCAGATGCTCAGACTGTATTGAGTTTAGCAGAGAAGCGTTGAATGAATATTCATCCTGATTCAGATGTAACTCCTGCTACCTCCTAATAGTGGGACCCTAGGCCTTTGTTTTCTTACCAATGAGATGGTAGTATCCACTTCAAAATGTGTTTTGAGTATTCAAAATGAGTTAATATTTGTAATGTGTTTAGGTGAGTACCTGGGCTGTAGTAAAGCGTACATGATTTCATGGCAATTATACAAGGCCTTATTACATAAGGCAATCATTATGATTATTGTTGTTGTTGTGTGATGAGCACTGTGTGAAGAGTTCATATACAATTTCTCCCTTAACCCAAGACTGAGTGTGAGTTTTAGTGCATGCAATATTTTGCACCTTGTCCAAAGTAGAGCCTGGATAGTTAACTTTTAGGCAGAAATACCCAAGATCTTAAGAAACAGTCATCTTCCAGCTGGGTGAGGTGACATGTATCTGTAGTCCCAACTACTCAGGAGGCCCAGGTGAGAGAATCACTTGAGCCCAGGGGTTCAGGCTTGCAGTGTGTGATGATTTCCGTTGTGAAGAGTCATTGCACTCTAGCCTGTACAACATAGCAAGACCCCATCACTAATAAAAACAAACAGCAAAAACCCTGACATCTGTTAGGTATTCTTTGATATAAGGTCATGTTTAGCAACCGGAAGCCACATTTTATTTGAACAAGTTAGTGTTTTTAAAATAAAAAAAAAACACCTTAAAATTTGAATGCCCCAAGGCAAGGTTTGTATTCTCCTATTTATCCCAGTCCTTATCACTGCATGTTGTCTTAATTTAGCACTTGGCAATTTATATGATCTGTCTGACTTCTGGATGTGTTTGCATTTTAAATCCTTGCTAAAGATTGAAGTGCCACACCTATAACTTTCTCATTCTCTGTACCTACTTTCTCTCCAACTTCAGATTCTTAAAGGAATTAACACATTTACTACTTAACTGGGCTCCTCTCCTCAACCCCCCATCCCCATGCCTCCTGGAATTTTACCCATGACATGGAGGTCAGCTATTATTTGGTGTAAGCACCAGCTATTTTGTGGAGGCCCCTCTGATACTGAAAGAAAAATTTTTATGAAATACATATTTTGCCAGGCACAGAGCCACATACAATGGTGGGGGGGGACCCCAAAAGTACCAGAATTATCTTTTGGAGGGCTGGCCCCTTTTAGTACATGTAATATTTGTTCCTCTGCATCAGATGGTCAAACAAAGTTTTTATCTGGAAGTTTGGAGAAGGTTGCATCACGATTTACAGAAGAAACGTCCTGAGTTGTGACAAACAGGTGACTGGTTCTTCCACCATGACATCACACCTTCTCACACTGGAAAACATTTGCCATTTCACTCATTTCACTTCAAGTTGTAGAAAGTCTCCCAATGTCTGCAGCTCCTTCAATGGCCATTAGTGTCATGAGGGAGAAAAAAACCTTTCAGAAAACAGTGTGAGCTGGGTTCGGTGGCTCAGCCTGTAATCCCGCGCCTTTGGGAGGCTGAGGTGAATGGATTGCCTGAGCCCGTGGGTTCGAGACCCGCCTGGGCAACTTGGCGAGACCTAATCTCTACAATAAATCAAAAAATCAGCCGGGTGTGGTAGCGTGCACCTGTAATTCCAGCT
>CAUYQG010244706.1:0-10647 GCA_963574415.1 Tarsius wallacei
AGAGGTTTAAGTGAGATCATGAAGGTAGAGTCTCTATGATGGGATTCATGTCCTTATAAGAAGAGAGATCAGAGCTCTCTCAAAGAAGAGGTCATGTAAGTACACAATGAGAAGGCAATTGCCTACAAGCTAAGAGAAAAGGCCTCAGAATGAAACCTATCTTGCTGACTCCTTGATCTTGGACTTCCCAGCCTCCAGAATTGGGAGAAATAAAATTCCCGGCCGGTCTCAGTGGCTCAGCCTGTAATCCCATGCTTTGGGTGGCCGAGGTGAGTGAATTGCCTGAGCCTGAGGGGTTCGAGACCCACCTGGGCAAGTTGGCAAGACCTCATCTCTACAATAAATCAAAAAATTAGCCGGGTGTGGTAGCGCGCGCCTGTAGTTCCAGCTACTTGGAAGGCTGAGGCGGAATGATCGCCTGAGCCCAGCAGGTTGAGGCTGCGGTGGCCGGGAGCGGCCACTGCACTCCAGTCTGGGCGACAGAGTGAGACTCCAACTCAAAAAAATAAAAAAATAAAAAATAAATAAATAAATAAAATAAAATTCCCATTATTTCCACTATTTTGTTATGGCAGCTTGAGCAGATTGACACCAAGTCAAACAAGTCATTGTCCTTCAGATAAATTCTCTACCCAAATCTTAAGTAGGTACTATAGTGCACAGGATGTCTTAAGCCCTGAGTTTAATCAACACCACAAAGAAGTTCAAATAAATCCCAAAGGTCACACGTTACTGAGTAGAGTTTTTCAGATAAACAGACCTCTGATGTTTCCTCATTCTTTTCTCTAATTTCCAACATGAACTTTTCTCATACACCATGAATTGGCTCTGGGCTCCTCTGACTAGTCTGACAATTTGGCTTTTCTCTCATGGTCTGCAGTAGACCATTTAGCACTGAATTACATGCCATCATATAATAATGAACTTTTCATTTTTGTTTTTCTCATTTTTGTTCTCCCTGAAGATCTATTATAAGCACCTAAAGTGCAGAAAGCATATCTCATTTGTCTTCAGCTTCCAAAAAACCTGGCACAATTCTTAGCAGATAATAAGGAATCAATAAATACTTGACTTATTGGTCAAGTAAAAGACAACAATTTTTGAGGTCAGGTAAAGAGCAACAATTTGTTACAGTTTCCACTTGTATAGAGGAAATGCCTGCCATCTTTTACAATCAGGAGAAAAATCATTTCTCCTACTCAGCACCATACCTAATAGCAATAATTACTCATATCTGCCTGGCACTTCATAGCACACAAAATGGCTCCAAAAAGACTGTTTCTGCAAGTTCCTTCCGACAAATCTGGGAGGCGTGATCTTCAGATGGGAGCCTCTCAGAGTAGATGGAACCATAAAGCCCATCTCATAAACACCACATCTCTCCCCACCCGCTTTGAACACTATGTGTGATGGCACCAGGAACTACAAACTCGCACACATTTCAGTGGTTGAAGTAAACAAATGCTGGTTTAAAAGGCAAGGTGATAAGAGAAAATCTCTATATTAGACAATGGAAAAAAATTTTTCAAACAAACATGATCAACTTTCTCACATTCAAAACTCCTCTATGATCCAGGGCTACACTAGAGCCCTTTGTTCACAGGAAGATGGAGATGCAGAATATATTATAGGATGTAACCCTACACACAAGTAGAGTGAAAGGCTCTTAGAGATCATAGAACCAGATAGTCTTTATGGGAAAAATAAGTCATAAAAGGGTAACATTGAGTCCTTTGCCAGAGGGGTATATGCAAATGAGGAAAGAGGTGGCCAAAATTCTTTTGTCCAAATCTTCACTTTGTTACACACTCAAAGAGTGTTTTTGCAGGCCACACCAAATTTGCAGTCAGGATCAGTATTTAATTTTTTTTTAATTGAACAGATTACTTCAATACAATTCCAGAGAACTCCCACTCAAGAAAATGTAAGAATTGTTTCAATAAGCCTCTGAAATTATATATATATATATATATATATATAATTGTAGTGGGTCTTTCTGTAAAATATATTTCTTACTACAGTGGTAGACAAAAAAGTTTGAGAAGTCTTGCCCTAGTAGCAGCAAGGTGGCTGGTGAGGTAGTACTGTTCGAGACTTTTCCTTTCCCAGTATCAGCACTGTTTGTCTTTGGATAGAGCAGCATTCTCCCTGGGAATGACTGAGCAGGTGGTGTAAACCCTGGATTCTGGCCTGTGAATCACGGCTGCATCATTGTTGAGTGGACAGGCCTTAGGCAAGTTACTTAATCACTCATAGTCTCCATTTCTTCGTCGTTATATAGGGATGCCACCTATTTCATTCAGAATGTTTTGAAGACTAAGATATTGCCTATAAACTACCTAGCATGGTGCCCAATGGATAAAGTTATTCAAGCAAAGTGACTTCCTGCCTTGTCCACACTCCACAGCCCACACCACTTCTTCTGTAGGGCTAATAAGATCACCTCTGCATCTTCCCACTTTTCTTAGGATGGGCTTTCACGAAAATACCACATAACTCTCCAACCAGATCATCTCCAGAGGCAGCCCCTGAATCAAAATGAGGTGAGTAAAATTTAGTCAAGTTTTCAGAAATACATGTCTCAAGAAATACATAAAGCAAGACTCCATGAAGTACCATTTTTGTCATGGCCTAAGAGAAATGCTTTGGTAAATTAATGGTTTCAGCACCTTCAGCGTCTCTGAAAACCGTGTTTCATATTTAAAGCAATGAAACCAACTTCTGTATCTCTTCCATCTGACTGCACATTCCTTGTGATTAAGAGGTTTCTGTAACACCAGGAAGGACTCTCAACTAATATTAACTAAGGGAAGACAGACCAGAAAAACTCCACACTACTTCTTTCCTGGTTTAGTCATTTAACTGTGAAAGATCAGAGGTCTTGTCTGTTCCTGTGGAATCCACCACCCCCAGTGAGGAGCAGCCCATGTTTAGTCTGTTCCATACTTTCAGGTGTTAAACTTTCCTAACTAGGAAAGAACTACTGTCCCAAATTCCAATACCATGAGACAAGCAAGTTAATCATAGATAGCTTTCTGCTGTGCCATCCATCCTAGCAGAGTTTAAGTGGAGACACTTGCTCTCAGAACATCCTAATGCCTTGTCTCTCTCGCTGTTGCTGTCTTTCTCTTGCATTTTCTATTACTCTGCCTCTCTATCCATGTCAGCTCTTTCCTGAAGCCTCCCCTATGTCTCTAGTTGGCATATGTCTACTTGTCATTCTATCCTGTTTACACCTTTTCTAGAGCACTTACTACATTGTGTAATAATTACTTTTTTTTTAAATTTGGAGTCTCACTCTGTTGCCTGGGCTGGAGCACAGTGGCATACTCACGGCCACCCCAGTGTCAACCTGCTGGGCTCCGGCGATCCTTCCACCTCAGCCTTCTGAGTAGCCAGAACTACAGGCACGCGCTACCACGCCTGGCTAATTTTTGATTTATTGTAGAGATGAAGTCTTGTCAAGTTGCCTAGACTGGTTTCGAACCTGCAGGCTCAGGCAATCCACTCACCTCAGTCTCCCAAAGTGCTGGGATTATAGGCTGAGTCACCAAGCCTGGCCTACAATTACTTTAAAAGATGCCCGTCTTCCTCCATAGACCGTGAGCACTCCAGCGTGGACTGTGTCTTGCTTCTAATACCTACCATGACCTTCATCCAAAGCACATGCCTGCCTATAGAGAACATTCAACATTGGTTATTGAACTGGATTAAACAGAATTCTCCTTACAGCTTCTTTTGTGCCTGAAACCAAGTGCCAGGGAATTCCTTCTTTGCCATAATATCAGGAAAAGTGTTTTAGTAGACAAGGACAAAGGATTCTGAGAAAAAAGGAAGCTGGAGAGAAGGTTTAAAACTTTCTTCTCCACCATTCATAGCTGCATTTCCAATTTCTCTGTATGCCACAGCCACCTATTTGCCTAAAGTTGCACTACCAATTCACCTATGATCTGGGGACTGGTTTTACCTGAAAAGCAACTCACTCAGGCTGAAACTTTCAAATGCTTTCTGGATCTCTAATGAGAATAACACTGCATTTCAATTTAGATTTTTTTTGCCATAATCTCTAAGTATTTTCTAACTAAAGAATCAATCTCTATTACATCACATGTTAAATTTGCCTCCCACCCACAATTCTTTTCACTCAGGCCTTTGGAAGCACCCTGGGTTGATCCTCTGTGGAGGGGGCTGGTGTCCTACAAAGTCATAACTATCCACAGTGTTGTGTGAGCATCCATCCATCTTCCAGTGGTCACTTGCAAGCTAGACCTGTGACTGCCACTGTCACCAATTTAACGCATGATGTTGCCCAGGAAGCAATGCTGGGAGTCCTTTGGCAGTGACTGGAACAATGTTCCTGACATATGTTTCCATGGTCAGAACAATGATGAAGCTCCTTCCAATTCTCTTTCTCCCTCAGCAGGTATGGTGAATACTCCTTGTGGGGCCTGGCTGAGTCACAGATGGACATGGTGCTCCGTGCCCTAGCTGCCAGGACGCCTAAGGCATTTGCATATGGTGACTCCCCCTGCCAGGATCTTTACGAAAGCAAACGAGAGGCATTTTTCCCCTTCAGTGCTGACAATGGCTTTGATGCTTAGAATATGTTCTATTAGTGAGAAGAGCCAAAGGAGCTTAGACAGAGAGGATATTTGCTGTGCAATGCTTTTCACCCAGTGGTATTTGAAAAGGCTGAGTAGCCCAGGGGCTTTGTGGCTATATCTGAATTCAATCTAGCTGGGCTCTTCGTTAGTCCTCAGAGCCAGTCAGACCACAGATGTAAACTATGGACATTTGCATAGACCCCATCTAGGACTGTCACCTCTTTTTGGGTTCTTCTCATCCAGCATATCTGGAAAAATATACAAGGTAGTCCATACTCCCATGAACTTGCCTTGAAAAGCAAATGCATAGAAATAGTGTGTGATTTACTTATCATGGTCTATGTCCCCCCATGCACTCAGCTGTTGAAATAGAAGCCCAGATTCATTCTGGTTGCTTTACTTTCCCCCATAAGCAGTGGGTTTGATTTATCAAAACAACTCTCTCACTCTTCCTCCTTCATTCATACCTACCATCACTATGCGTCCAGCTAATTGCATCAGGTTCATTGCTTTTCTCCCTGAACCTCCTTTCACAAAGCTATCAGAATACTTTTTCTCTAATTTTAAGTCTGAGCTCATCACTTCCTTGCTCAAATTTTCCAGCAATGCCCCAATCACCTTGAACATAAAATCTGACTCCTTCAGGTGACTTCAGGATTAGGCTTTTCCCTGCCTGCCCATCCTCCCTTGTATCCCCTCTCCTTCTTATACTCCAGTGATTCTAACAACTTTGGACTAAGCAAACCTGCTAGGCTCTTGCACACCTCCAAAGATGTTTCTCTTCCTAGAATGCATCTCCTCTCTGGTTCTGGCTTGTTCCCAGTTTTCAAGACTGCCAAATATTCAGTTGGCTTGCCTAATTTCATCCTGCTCCCCCATCCCCATCCTCAAACAAGGACACTGTTCATCCTTTCTTATTTGTGTTCTGTTTCTTTAATGAACCAAGGTCAACAGAAGTTTGACGATAAGTTAGTTCATTTTCCCTACTCCAACTGTCCCCAAGCAAAAAAACCTTAAGGGGTGTCCTATAAAGTCTAATAACGAGGATGACCAAGTGCCTACTCCAAGGAGGCAAAGAAGAATTGGATTCTTTGTAAATTTAAATAACTGAGTCAAGCTTGCCTGTATCTAGACGTTTCTGTTGCATTCGCCAACAAATTCCTTGAATTGTTTAGTCCTGTTCAAATTGAGTTTTCTAGCTCTTGCAATCCGGAGAAAAATATCTGATTCAGCAGCAGTAACATTACTTCTTTGAAAGAAACAGCTTCCCTTAAAATAAATAATAAATTAATATAAACCTTGCATGGACCAAGGAAATTCAGTAAATGCAGTACTAATTAGAGTCAGGAATCTTGAATTCTACGTGAAAATTTTACTACAACTTCTTGGGGCCCTAACTTCTCATGCTTTTTCTCCTATCTATAGATTGAGTCTACTCCTATCAACTCCTTCCTTAATTTATACTAGCAACATGGTTGCTAGTTATAAAGTCTGGAAATGGTTCTGTTGTTCCTTTACATATGTATTCAGTTAGTTTAAAAAAAACCATGTATTGAGCACATACTATGTGTTTGGCAGTAGATATCATATACACAGAAAAACTTGAGCTATCTTCTAGCCAAGGTTTAGCAAACTACAGCCCACAAGCCACATCTGGCCCCTCTCTTGTTTATGTGAATAAAATTTTATTGGAACACAATCATATTTATTTGCACGTTGACTATGGCTGCTTTCACACTTAAATAGCAGAGTTGAGCTGTTACCACAGAGATCATATGGCCTGCAAAGCCTAAAATGTTTACTCTACAGCACTTTACAGAAAAAGTGTACCAACCTCCACTATAGGCTATTTACTACAGCTAGATAAACCCCCCTTCCCTGAAGAAATGTGGTGAAGTATCCCTTCCCAACTTTTGTGTCATGCAGTTCCAAATATAAAATTACACCCCTAGAAAACAATCATGGGAGTGGAAAGAAAAAATTATAACAAAAACTCAAATAAATGCATTTTGAGTTTTCAGAATTAATTGGTGCCACAAATGAGACTCAGACCCTGTCAACCATCATTAAGATCCTTCTAGAGAGAGGAGGGGCAAAAGCCATCCCAGCTGGTGTCAATGAAAATCCAAGTGCAGGCAATATGACTCATTACAAAGAAAAGGGTTTGCTTTTCTTTTTTCTCCTCTATCCTTTTCCCTGGCACAGTTTACTTCTCAGAACAAGGCTGTGGTTTCAAGAAACTATAGCCCAGGACTAGAAAAAAATAAATAAATAAACACCAGATCATTTCTAAGTATTAATGCAAAAACTAAAGTCTAGGAATCAGGTTCCTATTATTTTGGTGTTGCATTTCTGTGGTGACTCACAGGTAAGCTTCTAGTCTGAATAAGCTGTTTAGACTAGAATAGTTCCCATTCCCATTGTGCACTCAAGATTTTCATAAAGCTCTTTTCCGGTACTAGAGGGATTAACACCATAATCACTTACGTTATTACACAGTGGAGTGGAAATAGCACAGGCTGTTGAAGCCAACAGATGCCTGTTTGAATTTGTTTTGCCACTTATGATTTGTACAACACAGTAGAATGTATTTTTCTTCTCTGAACTGCAGTTTCCTCAACAGTAGGCAGAATACTCATCCTTGTTTTCTAGAGTCGTTAGAAAATCGGATGAGGTCACATGTGAAAGCATCTAAGACAGTTGCAGGCACAGAGTTGTATTTCAATAAATGTAGCTTTCTTTCCTTTTTCCTTCATCCTTCTCTGTCTGAGAAAATGAAAAGCATGCCCTACTCTGAACAAGAGAATCACAACTTCCTAATACCCTGAATTTTTCCTGGATTAAAGGGAAAACAAAAGTTAGAAGTTCAGAGATACAAAGAGACTTCATTTTGTCTGGGACTTTCTCCTCCCCATTGCCTCAACTCTCAACCCCAAGATTAAAGATGAGAATAGGTTTCTATTTCAAAATGAACAGAAATCTACAGGCATCAATCAGTAGTAACCGCTAATGGAAATTTGGCCACCAATACCCTCTCCGACTCTAACACATTTTGATCTAATTGGCAGTCTGCTTTAGAGCAGCCAAAAAATATATTGTCATACACATCACAGATCAAAGCAGAGGCAAACTTGCTAGAGGCCACAGGGCTTTGATTTCCAAAATTAGGGAGGCAGGTCTGTGGGTTTTGTTTAGAAACAGGTAAATGCTCACTAGATTATTTAGGGAAAACCTCTAAAAGACCCTGATTTAACTAGCTTGGATCCAAAACATGAAGAAACAAGAAAATGCATTCAGGGTAGCTGGCAGCTTGGGTGATCAGAAGGAGAGACTAACTTATTTTCATCCTGCCTCCAAGTAAATTAGAAATTAATTAATATTCTCTTCTGAGTTTCAATGTAATGAGTGACTTAAGCTTTTCAATAAGAGGTATGACTCAGGCCTAAGCTCAAAAAATGTCAATTATACCTAAAAGCACTTTAAAAACCATTATTTGTAGGAGGAAATGAAATTTATCTTAATAAAACCAACAAAAAGAACGCTTCTTCTAATTCCAACATTACACAAAAATACTTCCTTACCAGAATGTAAATGATATGTTGAATACTGTGAATTTTTTTAGTCACCACTCCCTAAAATTGTGGACCCTCTTCCGGGAGAAATACATACCCAACACAAATTAACATTCAATATCAGAATCAACAGACTTCCCGAAGACCTCCTATGGAACCAATTGGGCTCTGCACTTCCTAGGTTAAAGATTTTTATACTAAATCTATTAAACGGAAGGACAAAACCATTTATTAAATGATGATTTACCTCTCTAGGACTGCCATGACTTTTGTATAATTTATGCAAGCCTTAGCCAATTACCCATTTCTACAAGGACCTCCAGCTCACCAGCCCAAGATTGCTACCTTCATCAAATGTCTTCCCACGCTCAGCCCTGAAATATCTGCTGTAAGGCTCATACATAGATTCAAAACTTGGTCCACATAGTTATCTAAACTTTGCAAGACTGTTTTCTCCTTTTAAAAAAATGATTGTAACTTGTACCTTGTAAGTAAATATTGTTTTAAATGATAATGCCAAAGCACCTGGCACATAGTAGACATTTAAATATATTATTATCACTGCTATGAGAAAAATAGGAGTATGTGGCAAACCTCTGTTCTGCCCAATTCTTCAGATTATGCGTCAGTGCTAAAAGGCCTAAAAAAGTCTCCATTCTCCAAAATCTCTACAACCATTGGGAGTAATGTCAAAAAGAAAATTTGGGCTCAATTCAGTTGTTCTGACAGCCTTTGTTGGATCACTGCTTCCAGAATGTACTTTTATTATTTGTCATGATCATCATTGAGTTGCTCATTGGTTACAATGGTTCTTTAAACATGTGTGCCACTGTGTTTCCTTTAAGGGCTACCCGTCTTCCCTATTCTAAGACATCAACGTTTTGGCCCTTAAATTTGTTGAAAAAATTCCAACTTGGTCATGTTGCCAGCTGCAGATTCCCCACTTCATGTTTCCATCACTGAAATCTTCCATGTCACAATCTAGCTTTAACACATAAGTGACTCCACATTATACCACATCACCTACTAAACGTCCTCAAAACCAGAAAATAGTCTATAGAATCAAAAAACTCTAAATTCAACTGCCAGGAAACTCACAACATCTTGATTACAGATAAGTTTGTCTGATATCAATATTATGCTAGACACTACATCTGGAATGTGTTCCATTCTGTACAATACTTCTAGAGTATTGCAATCAATTCTAACAGGCTATAAAAGTAATCTTAACTCTCACCTAGAAGAAATCTTAGGCTCTTTGGGCTGACAAGCAGACAAAGACCATAGCATATAATGAGAAGGAAAATGCCAGGGAAAGATAGTAATGACCAGAGTTACTGTGGAAAGATTCAGTGAGAGATTGTACTAGCTAACCAAGGAAACACAAATCTAGAATTTTGTAAACAGAAACCACAAAAATCCATGGTTCTATCAAGGCAGAGAAAGAGTACCTTGAAACCAGACATGTTTTTGAATTTTAGTTCTCAACAGAAATGTTGAAATAAAAATATCAGAGGTTTTCTAAGCAAGGAAGAAAACCGGTAGCCCATTAGTAGAATAAGGGATAAACATTGAAATATGATGTGAATTTTCAAAGAGATGATTCATTTTAGAGAAAGTCACAAAAAATCTATCCTGTTGTATCAGTTATCAATTTATTTGCCTCTAACTTTGAAATCCATCCTTCATAGTCTGTTTCAAATAAAAATTGATACAGGCCCCTTACATTTTTTTTTTTACCAGATGTCACATGTTAAGCTTTGTCAGTGGAGGAGTGAATGGTGATTCACTGGAGGAGAAAGAATATGTTTTCTTTGTGAATCTAGTATCTGGAATCCCCTCCCAGGTTCCTACAGCACTCGGTTTCTCCAGCATTGGGCTCCTGCAGTGCATGCATGACTTCTCCAACATCTGACACCTCAAAAGAAAAAAAAAACAGTTTCTACAGTGAACTGCTCCTGCAGCATATGGCTGCCAGCAGCACTCAGTGGCCAATAACTTCCCCAACACCTCCTTGGGAAACTTTGCAATAAACCTCCCTGATGGATAACTTTGGAATGGCACCTCCCTGTGGATGGCTTCTCTCGCACCTCAGAGGAAACATTTCCAGCAAGTTCAACAAGTTCAAGATCTCAGGGACTCCTCCACTACCCACTACCCAGTGAACCACAGTTCTGCACACTCTGTTAAGATCTGTATCTTAGCCGGGCTCGGTGGCTCAGCCTGAAATCCCGCGCCTTGGGAGGCTGAGGTGAGTGGATTGCCTGAGCCCGCGGGTTAGAGACCCGCCCGGGCAGGCGAAACCTCATCTCTACAATAAATCAAAAATCAGCCGGGCGTGGTAGCGCACGCCTGTAGTTCCGGCTACTCGGAAGGCTGAGGCGGAAGGATCGCCGGAGCCCAGCAGGTCGAGGCTGCGGTGGCCGGGAGCGGCCACTGCACTCCAGTCTGGGCGACGGAGTGAGACGCCA
>CAUYQG010244714.1:0-16804 GCA_963574415.1 Tarsius wallacei
ATTCATCCCCGGCCCATCCTGGCCAGGCACGTGGTGCCCTCATCTAGCCCCATGCTGTCTCCATGTGCAGGGTCCGGATCCACCCTTCCTTGAGCAGACGGACCAAGCGCCTACCCTACATCCAGGCAACTCACCAACCTCCCGGGCATGGAGCCTCGCAAGTTTCACTGCCGGTGTCTGTCTAGCATTCTAAACTGCACAGACCCTAAATGCCACCTTTTGCACCCCAGGGCTTGCTCTTTTCTCCTAAGGGAGATCAAACCTCTGAAGATGTGGTGTACTACTACAAGAGGGGAAAGATGGATAATTTCTAGTGACTTGTATGTCTATTCATTACATTAAGAAATCTGGTCAAATTATAAGGATGACAAAACAGGCATTTTGCCAAAGGTTTCAAACAGTGAGGAATGTGATCAAAAGCTGGTCTGACCCAGTGTGTTCAGGTGAACCGTATGAAAAACTGCAGTGTGGGTCCAAAACAGTCCAATAGTAGCAGTCTCATGTGATTCAACATGTGGACCACGTGTCCAGGGAGGAAGCTCCATTTCCTTTGCTAGGACTCGGCAGTTCCAGGATAAACATCCCAAACCACAATCACTGTATTTTAATGATTTGCTTTTGTAGAAAGGGTTTGTGGGGCCAGAAAGGCTGAGCTGACGGGAGGCCGCAGGGGTCGTCACCTAGAGCCCCCAAGTGCTCACGATCCTCCCTCCCCAGAGTCAGCGCTGCCTCCTGGGCCACCTGACATGCAGGCCAGGCCTGCACGGCTCCCGCCCAAGCGCAAGTGCCCCACAGCCCTCCCTTCGGGTGCCATTTATATACACACACATATGCACACACATATATACACACACTCGGGTGTGTGTGTATATATGTATATGTGTATATATATTTTTTCAGTGCACAGTATATACTTGTGTCCAGGAGTTAACTTTATAGCTGCCATTCTATAAATACTACTGTTAGAAAGTATCTTTTGTTATAATTTCAGAATATAAAAAGGCATATAAAAGCTATAATCCTATATATCTGAGAAAAGATTCTGAATAAAAAACTGGAAGCTCTTCCTTTCCTGTTCTGATATAAAATGGTGGCTTCTAGAACGGTTAATGCTGCCACACGTGAGCATGTTTGGCATGGCATGAGCGAGGCTCCCGCCTATGGACACGAGTCCCACATCTGCTGCGCAGGTTTTCATGGCTGGATTCCCCAAGCGCTGCGGAGACAGCCGGGAGTGCACTGTCCTGGGCATCTCCCTCCGTGGATGCCGGGATGGTCGCAGCAGACCACAACCCCAACCACAGTACCAGGACTCGGGAATGCAGTTCGGGTCACAGGTGCTCGCTCTGGAGAAGCTGGGAGCACCCGCAGGACTGCCTCCTCCCTGCCACGCCAGTGTCCCAGGGAAGCCTCCGGTCACCGTCTGCTGTGGGGTTGGGCCTTTACTTTTACCTGCTCAAGCCAGGAAAGCTCTATTTTTTATTGGCAATCCTTCGCTTCCTTGTTGCCAACATGTCATAGAAGGGATCCCTACTGATACTTGCTCTGGCGAAAAAAGGAAAGCAAGCCTGTTAGGTCAGGGGAAGTCGCCAGCCATGGGTAAAACACAGACCTCCCCACTCCCACCTTCCCACAAAAGCTCCTTGAACAAAACAGCATGTGCAAATCTGTCAGCCTCCGCTTCAGAGCCCAGCCCTGCGAGCTTCTGGAGGTGGGAGGTGAACTTCTGCACAGAAGCATAGGGGTCCCAGATGTGCTCTCCCCCCAGCCCACCACCTGGAGATAACAGGCCCGGGCTGTGAGGCCCCACTCACTTGATGGACTTCATCCACTCCTCCTTCTCCTCCGGGCTCGGGGCGGAGATCCGGTATACCACATGATTCCCCTCTACCACTCGGCCATCAGCTTCTGTTTTACAGGCTTTGATGACCTGCCCTTTGTGGCTCGGATTATAGAGCTCAAAACAGTTCTGGTGAAGAAAGAGGAGAAGGGAGGCGTCACCAGGGCTCCAGGGAAGGCGCTCGTGCAGTGAGTGCAAGTCCCGGGTGGTCGAAGGGAGGGAAGGTGCAAGAGGAAGCAGCTTACAGGTTTCCTGGGATCCTCCACTTCCCTAATGCTGAGGTTTTCCAGTGGGATGATTCCCCTAGGCTCCTTATCCTACAAGAGGAAAACAACAGCCGGGCTCACTGAGGTCCCTGGTCCCAGGGTCCCTCAGCAGGGGGCAGGCCTGGCCTTACTTACTGTCGTGTACTCGAAGTAATAGAGGCAGTTATCCGTCAGGATGAACCACCGGCGCTTCCAGGTCTTCACACGCCCCCCTGGAAGCAGAAGGACCTCGTGAGCCAGGTGCTTCGGGTGGCAGAGAGCCCGAGGGCCCAGGAGGGGGCCGGTACCTACACCAACCACTGTACTTTCAGAAAGGCCACCAGGAGTCAAGCTCGGTTTTACGTGTCCTTCGACGTGCTGACCACAGTGAGCAGGGCCCTGGACAAGCGGCATGGCCTGGCCCATCCCAGTGGGTGGGTGGTGACCGGCTGGGGCCCGCATGCATCCCCACCCCAGGCCACACCGGTGCCCCCTCCACAGCACTGAAGGGCACCCTTGATAACACAACCGCTTTTCAGATCTGCTTCCTGGAAGAGTTAGTCGGGATGGAATGGGCGTAATTCCCCACATGAAATGACAACATGATGAAGTCAGTGCTGGCTCACCCGGGTCTGTCCAGGGCTTAATCCTGTTCTGTCAGGTGGTTATCACATTACTGAATACTTTGGGCAGCCCTGGGATCCATCAAAACCAATTACCCCTTAGCCCAGGGGATTATTAGATTGAATTAATCTTTTAACAAGATCTGGAACACATGTGCACACACACGTGCACACACACACACATACATACACACACACACACGCGCATGCACAAGTCTCATTTGTACCTGCTGTCCTTCGACTGTGGGGAAGAAAACTCTTTTATCCTTAAATATTCAGCAGAGACAGTCAAACTGACTCCAACTGCTAGCCCTTGCTTCAGACATGAAACATTTATTTTTGTTTTGTTTTTTAAAATAATCAATGAGAAAAACATGCTTGTGGGAACAAATTCAAGCACTACTGAGGCATTAGGTAAGAGGTGGCCCTCCTTGCCCCATGGCTCTTTCTACATGACTTGCAGGCCAGGGAGGAGCCTTTGGGCCTGAGTCAAATGCCCTCCCTGCATGAAGGCCAGCTCGGGCACCAAGGGAGGAGACAGGATGGTGGAAGGAAGAGCCATACAGGTCACCAGGAGAGGAACAGACGCTGGGTAGAATCCCCTGAAGCTGAATGAATGTCCCAGGGGCTGAGGCAGGAGAGCTTCCTGGGCCTATGACTGGGCTTGGGTCTGTAGAGACCAAGGTGAGGAGCAAATATGGAGAAACCAGCTACAGGAGGGAAGAAGCCCTGACTCAGCCAGGGCTCGGCAGTGCCGGAGGGCAAGGGAGCTTCTCCAGGTCTGGCTGGGACCTCTTGCCCCTGCCTCACCCCTCAGACCCTCTGTCCTTCTTTGATGGCCTAAGATAGCCTGTTCCATGAGCCAGTACCACTAGAGTGGGGGAGGGGGGCAGCCCAGTTATCCAGTTGTCCCTCTCTCCTTTTCCCAGGTAGGCTTGTCACACAGCCCCATCCTCACCAGCATCCCCCACCCCTCCTGTCATAGGGTCTGTCTGAACCCGTCTGACCACAACCCTCCCCAAATTTCTGCTGCATCTCCAGCAGCCCCTCAGATCCTCTCTTCAACCTGCCTCCATAAGCTCATGCCTTTCTACCACAGGGCCTTTTCTCAAGATACTCCTCTAGCCTAGAGTATCATTCCTTCTCTCAACATCTCTCCAGATCTTCACCCCTAAGACCACATGAACGGGAAGACAATGCTGATTCTTCCCAGGCACTTGCCTCCAGTTCCAGACACCATGGCTTAATCAGCAGACAGTAACCTCCCCCACCCCGACGTCCATCACTGGCACCTCTGCCTCCCTCTGCAGACTTCCTGAGCAGACCCCTCTCCAGCTGCAGCTCCAAACGGCAGCCACAAGCGTCTTCTGGAAAACACGCACTGATCACATCCCTCCCTGCCTGAAGCCCCCAAACGCTCCCACTGGGCTCAATCTAAGACCCAAACTCCTCAGATGGCCTCAGGGGTCTCTGCTGCCAGCTGCCTCACCAGCCAGCCATCCCTTCCTCCCACCCAAGCGGTCTGTGCCTCAAGTTCCCAGGGAACTGTCCAGGAGCCCTAAGACTGCAGGTATCGGTCCAGCGCAGCTCTTTCCCTTGCACGTCCGTCCTAGTGAATAACGAAGGGCCGGTCCGTGTTCTGTGCATCCCCAGGCCACCTCCCGAGAGGACTTCCACCCTGGACTCTGCCCCACTGTGCCAGTCAGTGGCATGTCTGCAGAGCCCGACCTTGATCCAGCCCTTGGGCCCAGGAGAGCCTCGCAGGCCAGGGATGCGGGCGTTCAGACCGAGGCGCACTGTCTGGGCCAGCTCCAGAACCCAGCCCCACCCAGGCACTCTCTCAGCTCAGAGAGGCCCAGAGTAGGGGGCAAGGGTGGCACCCTTGGTCTCAGAACCATGGCAGGCTCTGCTGCGAGGCACCCAGGGCTCGCCCACACCACATGACACTGCTGCCTGCACACAGGAGCCTGGCTCTCCTCCCAAACACACGCTATCTCTAGGCACATTTCCCTCTATTTCCTGCTGCTACCAGGCATGTTTGTGTGTGTGTACACGTGGTACTCACAGGGACACACTTTTTCTCAACTCTGACTACATCTTATGTTTCTAACACAAGTGGTTCTCAAAGGGCAACGTCTTGAGCTATTTACTAACAACTCTAAGCCAGGTCTGTGCACACAAGTCTCCTATTCTCTGGCAGAGCATCCAAGCCTATTAAAAGACCACTTGCTCTGAACTAGCTTCACAACAAGAATGCAGCCAAGCCAGTCACACTCCTACCTGAGTACATGCTTGGAAACACACATGCTAGATTCTACACTCATCCTGCCTGCCTCTAGCCAGGCCCAGTGTCCAGGCTGTGCTACCCTGTGCTGGGAGGAACTGTGTGTCCTTGAGGAAGGCCCACAACTGGGGCTAACCTAACAAGCCTTCAGACTCAGCTTCTGGCACACCTGCCACCTCTGTGGCACTTCAGGACTGAACCCCTTGGCCCTAGCATCTGTAGTGGTTGGGCCCGGGCGGCAACAACTTGGCTCCTCCAGAAAGCTGGGAGGAGGCCAATGAGCAGAAGCATCTCTGGGCACCAGGAGTCTGGAGAGAAGACCCAGTGCCAGTTAATGCAGCCCACCAGCACCGGGAAATACGATCTAGGGTCATGGCAATTTGCAAGCCTCAGTCTTACACCTTACCCTAAGAGCTGAGCGGACAGAGTCTGCCTGGGCTGGAGAGGCCAAGGAAGCCAGTTCATAGAGCAGCAGCCTGTGCAGTGAAGGGCCCAAGCTGAGGCCACGTCCAGCTGCATCAGCCCCTCCTGGCCCTGCTCCACGCCAGCAGCTCTCAGCTCCCACAGGCGCTGTATGCGTTCATTCCGTGGCCTGCTTATCTGCCCATCCAGAAAACGGGTTAGACAACACAAGCCCTGTTGTGCCTTCATTTCATTCACTCATTTATGCCTTTAGAGCAGGCCCCCTCCCTGGCAGCAGAAGCCACACTAGCTGCCAGACAGGCTGCATTGTCACCGCCCCTTGAGGGGACACTCACAGGCAATGCAATGCAAAAGGGACGCGTCTGATCCAATGAATATCTCACTTATCCCGGCCCAAGGGCAAGTGCTGATGTTTCTGCATGCACTCCTTTCTCCTGCCTGGCTCCAGGACCACAGGCATGATGTGATTTGAGCTGGTGTGTATCTAGGGTCTCTCAGGCACCCAAGTCCAAGGATGTGGTACTAGTTTTTAGGCAAACATCCAAAATTCTCCTAAACCTCGGCACAGCCGAAGTCAAAGATCAATGGCCAAGGTCAAAAATCACAATGGGCACAGTAAATCGTGGGGCACATCCATCCTGTCAGCTAAGGAGGGCCTGTGCCTGTCGCATCATCAACATACTGCGTCTCATCCTCCTTTGATGAAATCTAATTTAAAATTGCCAGAATTCTCTAGCCTTCGGTGTCTTACGTACTGCACAGCAAAAAGCTGTCCTCAGAAGTGCTTGGACAAGACACAGTTGTGGCACCCTGTGGCTTTTTCTGCCCATATAAGGCAGTAATACCAACCCCCCAGAGTAAAAATAACCCCTAAAAACTTCTAAAGTTGCCCATAAAGTATAAAGGCCAACTGACATCCTTGT
Organism: Tarsius wallacei; assembly: GCA_963574415.1. Classification (NCBI taxonomy): domain Eukaryota; kingdom Metazoa; phylum Chordata; class Mammalia; order Primates; family Tarsiidae; genus Tarsius; species Tarsius wallacei. Next base: position 6,339 of record CAUYQG010244714.1, read on the forward strand.
CAATGGGGGGTACACACATGCACTGCTTGGTTAGTATGGGGGTGACGGGTGATGCTGCAGGGACAGGGTGGTCATCAGCTTCCTCGCTGCTGTAGAACCTAAGACATGGGGGAGGGGCAAGGCGGTTCCCACACAGCATCCCCATGCACTCTAGGACCTGGCCACTCTCGGCCCTGCCCCTAGGGGTGGGTGTCGCATTCACTACACTGTGCTCGACGCTGACCCCAGGAAGTCCAAAGCCAAATGGATCAGATGAATGGCAGCATGGCAGCCACAGATCAGAGCGTCACACAGACCAACGTGAGGGAGAGAAACCGAGAGAGAAATGAGCCACTGAGGGAGGGGCAGGAAGCCACTGGGTACGTACCTCCTAACGCAGGACAAGCAGGGACAGCCCATCACAGAACAGAAAGGTGGGAGCCACAGGCAGAAGGAAAACAACAAGAAGGCACATTTAAACCACTCGTCAGAAATCACAGCCACACCAAACCAAGAGAAAGGCACACAGGTCTTTGGAGATTAATGCACTTGCTTCTCGTACAGAAAACTGCACTGGATTTATCTGGACGCTAACTTAGCAGTTTTCTGGGACAGGCCGTGCAGCATGGGCGTCATTCTCTGTCGTGGACACTGCAAGGTGGCCTCGCTCTACATGCCACGGCCATCAGAGAAGCAGCCATTGGTTGAGGGTCGTGCGGCCACTGAGAGCAGACTTTGGCTTAACTGCATTTTCTTTTTAATGTTTCTGCCTGCAGTTAGGGTGTTTGCTATGATGAACTTGGGAGGAACCCCGTGGGGCTGCTGCCGTGGGCTGAGGGGCCATGGCCCGGGTCCCGTTTGGCCAGGCCGCTCACCCAACTTCAGGAGCCAGCCCTCCCTGTCGGGGTTGAAGAAGGTGTGCGTCAGATCGTTCCCATCATCCTCTGGGATTTTAAATGGCTCATTCTTAATACTTTCATACAAATTCTGCAAGGAGAAAAAAACACAGAAAATTCAGCAACTCTCAAGTGCAGAACAAGCATAAAAGCTCAGCAGGACCTGGGCATCGAGAAGACTCTCAAAAGATGCTTCGAGAATAACAAGCTGGCACTGCCAATTTTCATAGAGTTTGGAAGTCACGAAAATTAAAGACACCCCTCCCAAGATGCAGCTCAGAGGCAGATTCCCAGAAGGCTCACCCTCAGCAGCTCCTCAGGGAGGTCCCCGCCTTCGTTGATGCCGCGGTTCATGGTGATGAAGCGCTCTGCCGTGGGCTTGTCACGCACATTGTGGTTATGCAGGCTGGTGTTGAGCATGATGATGGCGAATGACAGCACATAGCATGTGTCTGCAACAAGTCAGAGGGTGGAGGCGGGAGGTCAGGCAGGCCCAGCCTCTGAAGGGGGCAGCTCCCTGTGAGGTGTGGTGGAATTCGGCCAGCGGCCACGGGCAGGACTGCCCTGGCTCAGGGAAGCAAGTCCCTGGACACATGCTGGGGCTATGCCCCCAGGCCCCTCCTCCAAAGACTCTGACTTGTGAGGGGCCGGGCGTGAGCTCTGCACTGACCTGTGGACTGGAAGACCCCAGGATTGCACAGGCAGTAGCGAGAAGCGAAAGCTTCCATCATGCGGTCGATCTTCTGAGCCTCCCCTGGAAGTCGGAAGCTCCACAAGAACTGCCTGCAGGGAAATGAAAACCTCACAGAATGACTCCGGGTGAGGATGGATGCAGCCTCATGGCCCAAAGGGCAGCTTCTTCCCAGACCCAGGAAGAATGTTTTCCTCCTGACCTGGGCAAGGCTCTGGCAGGGGTGCGGAGGGGCAGAGCCGGGAAGGAGAAGAGAGATTATTGAATGGAAGGAAAAGTGTCCCGAGTCTCTCTTCTCCAAGTCACATTTACTGACTGCCTATCTTTTTTGTGGCTACAACCAATTTAGCAGCAAGGCCTGTTATCTCTGTCTTAAAAATAAATATCCTCATGGTAGCTCACACCTGTAATCCCACCTTGGGAGGTGAAGGTGAGAGGACTGCCTGAGCTCAGGGGTTTAAGACCAGCCTGGGCAACCTGGTGGGACCTCATCTCTATGACAAATCAAAAAATTTAGCCAGGTGTGGTGGCACATGCCTGTAGTCCCAGCTACCTAGAAGGCTAAGGCGGAAGAATTGTGAGCCCAGCAGATCGAGGCTGCTGCAGTAGCCATGATCATGCCACTGCATTTCAGCCTAGGTGACAGAGTTAGACTCTTACTAAAAATATAAATATAAATATATAAATATCCAGGATCCTAGTACTTTTCTGTCCCCACTCCCACCATCTCTTGCTCCTACCAGGTGACCCAGAATCCTGCCCATCCCCATAGCCACTGCCACATGGTTCTGACAGCATCAATAGGACCACGTCTTCCTCTCCGAACTCCTAACCACAAGGCACAGCCAGAATCAGAAGAACAGCTTCCAAGGTCCCACCTACATCACTGGGTGCTTTGGCCAGAAGCTGCTGCTGCCTTGCTGTGGCAGACACACTCCTAGAATTGCAATCCCACTCCAGCATGACCACTTCGCCTTCCTTGCTTTTCGCAGCACCCATCACATCTGCCACCTGTCTGCTTTATCCATTTTCTGGCTGGTCAGGGCTTCAGCCTGACCACAGCCAGCTGAGGTCTCACACCCAGCTGCTTAGCAATGTCTGATGCTGCAGTGGATTTAGCACAAGGATTAGGGCTGAGATTAGACCCAAGGGAGCCGATTAAGTTTTTGGGCTGTCCATGGTTTCAAGATTTTGATCTACCAGCAATTAGATGAGAGAAGATGTAGCTCTCACTTTTGCGAGGGGCTTTTCCTCCTCTGCAAGCCCCTTAAATGGGGCTGTTCCCTATGTTCTCCTCTACTTTCTCTTCCTGGGATTCCAGCCATATCCAGGTCCCCTCTCAGCCAGGATCCACCTCCTTGGCCTGGCCTACGCCAACAGTCTTCCAACTCTACATGGCAGTCTGTCCTCTGCTCTCTCAGGCCAGCCACCATGGGCCATCCCTGACTCCCTCACCTTTATCAGCAAAGCACCCAATCCATCTATCACCCCACAGCAGGCGATGGGCCCCGAGTCAGCCCACGTGCCTCTGCCCCTTTCAGGCTTTCCATTTCTCTCAAGGAAAAAATCAAAAATCGTTATGGCAGCTCCTCAGGCTACAACACCTGCTCATGTTCCCTCACCCCCATACCCTCCCCCGGCCTACTGCAAGGCCATGCCAGTCTGACACCTGTGGAGTTTATTAGACCTCTGACTCTAGGTAAGAGTCCAACAGACTAAAATAAATGGAACTGCAACTATGACAGCTGTGCTGAATGCACCACCTAGACTCCCCAGGCATGTAATCCCCTCAATGTATAGCTTTCAGATACTGAATCTGATTTATCTTGAGTTATGGCTGCAGAATTCATATCTGTCACTAATCAACAAGGCATTATTATTCAGCCTAGGCTGAGCGCAGTATCACAAGGGTCCCTCAGAAAGACTGCAAAAACCCAGAGTCTGCAGCTAAGGTAAGACCACAAGGAAATAAGACTGCATAAACAAGAACAGAGTATGGAGGAGAAGGTCTGAGAACACGAACCAGACAAGACATAGCCATAATTTTCTCAGCCCAAGGCACTACCCTCTCTCCCCCAGTTGTGTCCTGGTTGCCACTGGGCAATAATTCAGGGTAAAGACCTATAAGAGAGGAAGAGCCCACAAGGCTCAGTTGGGACACCACGGAAGGAGACAGCAGTGTAGGAAGAAGACAATGTGCAGGGAGGGCATTCAAGTGGGTGTCCAGGAACTACACTGTGGATGCTGAAACGGGGCTGCTGAGAGTATCTGAGGGCCGTCCTCCATCCATGCCGGATGGTGCACAGTGACACTCAGCTTTCCTCGGACAAGATGGGACCGGGGTGGCCTCTAATGGTGGGAAGTCCATATTCTCCCCAGCACACTCAGGGCAGCATCCACACACTTGGTGCTTGAAATCAAAGCTGGTAAAAGTGGTCTCATGCGGGAGGTGACACCATACAGACATGGAAGAAAGTACATGCACAACTGCCAAGTAACACTAAAGACGAAAGAAAGCAAACTGAACAGAAAGCAGAACCAGCGGTCACAGTGAGGAAAGCACGACCTCCATCCTTGAGTGTGTGTCCTGATTTCTGTCTAGGGCTGCTGAATGTCACAGCATTAGTGGGATCATCTGGAACAAGAAACCAGTGTCTGCAGAGATTCATATGGCTCTGAATTACCTGGAGTGAATTAACAACAACTACTGCTCAGGCAGCAGTTCTCTGGTCTTCTCATGTGGTCTACACCTAGTGCACGATCAAATGCTTACCTTAAGGCTTGTACGAGGTTCAGATCAGCAAACTCATGGAGTTCAACAAAAGCTTGAAGAACTTTAATATTAAATTCATCCCTAGGAAAGAAAATAAGTATTAGGCCCAATACACATTATCCCAACCATTTGAAAAGAAAGATATATCCTATCATGAGTAATGTGGTTATGAACACTCATGCACAAGTTTCTGTATGGCCGTACATTTTTATCTGTACCGGGTATATACCTAGGAGTGAAATTATTGTTTAAGTTTATGCTTCCTATTTTGAGAAACTACCAAATTGATTTCCAAAGTACCATTTTATATTCCATCAGCAATGTATATGAGCTTCAAATTCTCCATATCCCTGCCAACATTTGTCTGTCTTTCTGATTATAACCATCCTAATGAGAGTGAAGTGGCATCTCATCACAGTTTTGATTTACATCACCCATGACATTGAAAACATTTTGGGGTTCTTATTGGTCACTTGCAAATATTCTTTGGAGAAATGTCTATTCAGATCCTTTGCCCATTTTATATATATTTTTTTAAATTTTAGATTCGTGGGTACAAGTTCAAGTTTGTTGCAGTACTGAGTTATTTTTATTTTTACTCTTAGTTGGAGGAGTTCTTTATATATTGTAGATTTAAGTCCTTATCAGGTTTATATATGATTTATAAATTTTCTCCTATTCTGTCAGTTGTCTTTTTACTTTCTTGATGATGTCCTCTGAAGCACAAGATATTTCATTTTGATGATGTCCGCTTAACTATTTTTTTCCTATCATGGTTTGCACTTTTAGTGTCATATCTAAGAAGCCCTTGACTATTTCAGGATCACAAAGATTTACTCTTATGTTTTCTTCTAAGTGTTTCATAGGTTTACGTCTTACATTTAGATCTTTGATCCATTTTAATTTTTATATATGTTAAGGGATCCAGTGTCATTCTTTTACAAGTAGATTTCCAATTGTCCCAGCACCATTTGTTAAAAAGGTTATTCTTTCCCTCACTGAATTATCTTGACATCCTTGTTAAAAATCATTTGACAGTAAATGTGAGGGTTTATTTCTGGAGTCACACTGCTATTCCATGATTTATACGTCTATCCTTATGCCAGTCTCACACTGTCTTCATTAGTGTAGCTTTATTCTATTTTGTAATTGTGAGTTCTCCAACTTTGTTCTTTTTTAAGACTACTGTGGCTATTCTGGGCCCTTTGAATTTACGTATGAATTTGAGCTTGTCAACTTCTGCAAATAAGTCAGATGGGATCTTGATAGGCAATGCATTAAATCTATAGATCAATATGGTGAATATTGCCATTTTAGCAATATTAAGTCTTCTGATCCATGAACATAGGATGACTATCTATCTACTTAGGACTTTTCGTTTTTTTCAGCATTTTGTAGTTTTCAGAGTAAAATTTTGCTCTTTTGTTAAATTTATATCTAAATGTTTTATTCTTTTTGATAGTATTATAAATAGAGCTGTTTTCCTAATATCCCTTTCAGTTTGCACATTGCTACTGTATAAAAATACAATTGAATGTTGTATATTTATCTTGTATTCTGCAACCTTATTGAACTTGCTTATTAGTTCTAACAGTTTTTTTAGAGATTTCTCAGGATTTTCTAAATACATGATCATGTCATTTGCAAAGAGAGAGAGTTTTAGTTCTTCCTTTCCAATCTGGATGTCTTTATTTTTGTTTTCTCGCCTAATTGCCCTGGTGAAACTGCCAGCATCTGATTGAACAGAGAGTCTGACTCGAAAAAAAAAGAAAAGTAATAACTTTCCACCTTTATTCACATCCCGAGTAACAAGGAAAAGAAAACCACTGAGAAATTTGGTGTATTTCTGCTCAAAACAGAAGATTAAGATGTCTTCTAAAATCTGGAGACAGAGGCAGCAGCACTGTAGGTTCTGTCATGATTCCTGAAGAAAGAATTCCATCAGAACACAGATCCACCTGGCCCCAGAACACCCTAGCACCTCTCTCTTTACATGGACACAGAAGAGGGATTGATCACACTGGAATCAGTCAGTACTGAGGAACAGTATGTGGACACCTACAGTCCATGGCTATATCACGCCTGGAGGCTGTAATAGCTCCTAGAGTGGAGTGTTGGCCTGGATAAGGCCGTGCAGCCTCCTTCAACTTACCTTTCACCCAGATAGTCCCCAATAACTGTCTTATTTAGGCCTTCTCCTTTATAAAGGAACTGGGCGACGTCTTCTGGGGAACTCTGTAGCAGGTCATTTTCTATTAGGAACTGAATTCCCTGAAGAAGAACATTAGAAAGGAAGCACTGGTTAGGAGGGACACTCAAACTTATTTTTCAAAGGCAGAAATACTACTCAGTATAATGATCTGACTGGTATAGACACACAAAAAATAAAACCGGAAAGACCTACACAACTGCACGATCTGATTTTCACAACACTATACTACATTTTATCTGTCAAAGAAAAGCATGTTCGTTCCTCCTTGCAATGAACAGATTAAAAGACAGATAAAAAGAGTTAATGGCTGTGTGTGGTGGCTCATGCCTGTAATCCCAACACTTTGGGAGGCCAAGGCAAGAGGACTGCCTGAGTCCAGGGTTCAAGACCAGCCTGGGCAACTTGGCAAGACCTCATCTCTACAATAAATAAAAAAAGTAGCTGGGTGTGGTGGCAGGCACCTGTAGTTCAGCTACTTGGAAGGCTAAGATGGAATGATCGCCTGAGCCCAGCAGGTCGAAGATATGGTGTCTGTGAGTATGCTACTGCACTCCACCAGCCTGGGTGACAGTGAGACCCCAATTCAAAAAAAAAAAAAAGAGTTATGGAATAAACCCTTCTAAGAGGAAGTAGTAACAATACTATCAAATTTTTCAGGCTTAGGAAAACTATTTGTTTTGTTTCTGTAAGGAGCCATTGCAGGTGATAGACACTGCTGGTTGGCCAACTCAGTACCAGTCTCAACTCCTTATTCCCTGTCACCCTTCTCTTAGTCACTTTCCCAGCCTCCTTTGGAATTAAAAATAACCTTGTGACACAGATCTGGCCAAACAGAAATGGAAAGTCTGTAAGAAAAACTTTTGATTTCTTGGTAAAAGGGGAAACATGAGCTAGCACTGCTCTTCCTCCTCTTTTCTGCCTTGAACATGCCGCAGCAGTTATCTTATGAGGGAAAGTCTGAGATGAGCACAGAGACCTCACTCTTGACACCCGGGAGCCACCTATGGCCACAGCAGCCGTGTGAGAAGATAAATCTCCACCGTGCAAACTATTTTTTTTGCCAGATTTTTGGCTGAGGTCAAAAACATGTTAACTGACATAGTGTACCACTGAGTTTATGCCAGTCAAAACTCATGCCCGCCCAAGAGGGCTACACATCTGACAAGCTCAAAGGCAAGGTACTGCCCCTGGCCTGATTCAGTTGTACTCTTTATCATGAGAAGTCCCAGGAACTTATAACAATAGCAAAAATTTACCTCTGACATAGCTTTGGAGTTGGTTTCAAAACACATGCTGGCAAGGTTAGTAAGGGAATAGGGAATTCAGGAATCTGTTTGCCAGGAGGCTCTTTCTGCAAATACAGAGAGGTTTCTCCAGCTAAAACACTCAGAGTGCAAGACAAGGCTGCCTCATATTCCCATGGCTCCAACTAGAGATTTCTTTTTTTAAAAAAAAAAATATGTGAACACCCACAACACATTTATTTAGAATTTCCAAAAACTGGAAACAATCCAACAGTCAATAAGAGAACAGATAAATGCATTTTGGTATAATTACATGATGGAAAACTATACGCAACAAAATGGAATGAACACTCAATAACATGAATGAATCTCACAGACGTGATATATATTAAAAGACACAGAAGAGTAAATTTGAATTCCATTTATATAAAGGTTAAAAAAGGGCAAAACTAATTTATAGTGACAGAGAACTAGATACCTTGGGGAGTGAATTCACCAGGAGGAAGCACCAGAAAGGTGCCCTATAAAGTTCTACAACTACAGCTTGTTCTGGATTGCAGTTATGTGAGTACATTAATTTATAAAGATTCTTCAAGTTGTACATTTAACATCTGTGCACTATGCTTTATGTTACTTTGCAAAATATTAATAAGCCTGACAATCCTAAATTAATTAGCATATATTTCTGGTGGGAGTTAAAATGGGTACACCGACCTGGGTACCAACTAAATTGCAAAACAAGCATACACCGTAACAATGTATTTCTCATCCCAAGACACACCTGTCTAGCTCAATTCCCTGAAAAAAAGCCAGGAACAGGAATGACAGTGCTAGTACTTTGCTATTTGTTTTAGGTGAGAAAAGCAAGAGAGGCCAGTAGAAGAGCAAGGTGAGGCCATCAGCTGGAGGTAGGCAGGGGTGCCCTCAGGTGGCACTAGTTGTCCTGCCCACAAGGCTGGGGCACAGCTAAGGCCCTGACATTGTCAGCCAAAGCCTGTGAAACTAAATAGGCTTGGGGATGAGGCTTTCTTACGTCCTTCTGGATGCTCACGACCTGCCTTTACATTCAACACTGCCCCCCAAATTAGGTCATTTCACAAAGATTTGAGAAAAGCAAATGGGCTCAGCACAAGGTAATTTCCTCTGTGCTTACAGGTCACATAAGGAAGACAATGTAGGTCCTCAGTGAAGTTCTAGCTTTCCTTGCAAAAGAATGGGCCCTGGTCGTGGAAAACACAGAGTCCCTGGATGAGTTCGGGCCATAGACCATAACAAAAAGTGGAGACAAAAGCCAGAGGCAAAGGGACCAGTTACAAATAAGAAAGGAACTGCATCGGGAGGTAAGACAAGGAGACAAACCAAGGAGGAGGACACAGAAGCTCTGAGTCCAATGACAAGTGTCTTATAAGAGACAGAGAGAAGAAGGCACATAGAAGTCCGTGTGATAATGAAGACAGAGACTGGAGTGATGTGCCCACAAGCTAGAAAGCACCAGGATGGTCAGCAGCCACCAGAAGCCAGGAGGCAAGACAGAAAGGATTCTTTCTCAGAGTTTACAGAACAATCCTGCCAATACCTTGATCTTGGCTTCAAATTGTGAGAGAATAAATTTCTGTTGTTTTAAGCCACCCAGTTCGTGGTTATTTGTTACAGCAACTCTAGGAAACTACACGCTAGGTAAATTCTCATAAAAGAAAGCAAATGTTACAATATTATTAGAACATTCAATATTTTAAAATATTTAGAAAATTAAATAGTAGAAATAGGGGGTGGCACCACTTGACCTCTTCATCTATCTTTTTCTACTTCTTTATTTCTAGCCTTCCTGCTCTTTGTTCTAGGTGTATGTCTCAATCAGAAGACAGTAGGAGGTTATTGTGTTTTATGTTTTTTTTTTTTTTTTTTTGAGTCAGAGTCTTACTGTCACCCAGGCTGGAGCGCAGTGGCATGCTCACGGCCACTGCAGCCTCAACCTCCTAGGCTCAGGTGATCCTTCCACCTCAGTCTTCCAAGTAGCTGGAACTACAGGCACACACCATTGTGCCCGGTTCTTTTTTTTTTTAAATTGTAGAGACAAGGTTTCACCAAGTTGTCCAGGCTGGTCTCAAGCCCTGGGCTCATGCAATCCTCTTACCTTGGTCTCCCAAAGTGCTGGGATTATAGTCATGAGCTACTACACCCAGCAGGTTGTTTTTCAACTTAATATCAAGATGTCTGTCTTTTAAGAGGTTAATGTAGTCCAAATTTATGATGATCATTGATTTGTTAGAACTTATTCTTTTTTTTTTTTTTGAGTTGGAGTCTCACTCTGTCGCCCAGACTGGAGTGCAGTGGCCGCTCCCAGCCACCGAAGCCTCGACCTGATGGGCTCCGGCGATCCTTCTGCCTCAGCCTTCCGAGTAGCTGGAACTACAAAGAACTTATTCTTGACCTCTTATCTTATGCTTTCTGTTTCACATGTCTTTCCAGCCTTGATAAAGCCTTCTTTATTCCTAATAATTTAGAAATTCTATTTTATTCCTATCCTTAGCGGTACTCTTAAGATTTGGACAAATATTTAAACTTATATTTATCTATCAGTGAGACAGGACATAGAGAAAGGCTAGGCAGACAGACAGGTGTATCCTCTGGTAACAATGTAGTGAACTCCTGGCAGGTCTCTCAGGCTCAG